>APFE030009804.1:8374-50146 GCA_000404065.3 Pinus taeda
TATTTTTCTAACTCACTCACTTACATATCTATCCATATATTTTTTTTATTTTTTTTATTTGCACGAATTTCTTTTTTATAGAATTCACTTCAGAACTTTTAGTATGTTTGGTTTATTTTCTTAGATGGACAGGTTTTATAGAGTTTAAATATAATTTTATTGAAGTTGAGGGTTTAAGTGTAATTTTTGTTAGTATTAAAGTTATAAGGAGGGTTTGGGTGTAAATCACATGTAAAAAACATTTGTCCAACATTTTTCGAATCAACCAGGGTGATTCATTAGACAAATTATTAGTATGAGAAAAAATTATAAAAATAGGTTAATATTTTCTGAAAAATAAACTTAAAAAAATATAAAACTATAACTCTATACACTAACTTTAATCTAATAAAAAATAAAAGATAGAATATCATTTCATTGAAGTTGAGTTCATGCCATAATTTGACTGAGCATATAAAAGCCCGGCAATGAGGTTTCCACCTTGGCGGGCTGGTTGGAGAATTATTGGCGTAGAACCTACGAGATAACATGATCCAACCTGCATTTGTGCCTCTGCACACGACCACGGAGGCACTGAATTCTATGCCGCAGCTCCGCAATAAACGGTGCTCCGAGAAAAAAAAAGTGATATTAAACGTAACGAGCTACAGAGTCCAGAGTACGATCTAAGTTTTCGGGCGATAAACAATTCCGTAATTAACGGCAATGTCTCTTTTATATATTTTCCTTTGGATTTAGAAACGTGTGAGGAACTTCACTCATACACGGCTCCTTAGCTTTATCATTTTGTTTTTGAGGTCGTCATTTTGCTGTCTCCTTTATAAAAAAATTTTGGAAATCCATAATTTTTTTAATGTAAATGTTTGTGTTTTTTATCTCTTAAATTAATTTGATTTTAGACTTTTGGAATATTTTAGAATGTAGAATTTTGGAATATTTTAGAATGTGATAAATAAGAAAAAGTTAATTGTTTGATTTTAGTTTCAAAATATTTATAAAATTTAAGATCAATTTTTTTTAAATTTAATTTGATTTAGATTTTTGGAATGTTTTAGAATTTTATCAAGGTCATAATTTTGCTGGGAGAACAATGAAAATTTTGGAAAGATTTTGAAAATGTGTAGTTTAAAAATTATGCTTTTTTGTCATGAAAGTTATGGAAATTCCTACCATATTTTAAAAAAATCTGGCAAGGATTTTTGTAAATTCAAGTAAAAGCTGTCAAAATTCATAATTTTAGGTGCCTAGATGTTTTTGATGGAGCTGAATCCATTTCCACTATAAAAAAAAATGATTCAAATATTGCATCTACAAGATTTGTTGAAATGTTTTTCCCACATTCAGGCCACTTTTAGTCATCTGGGCAATTCGGCCTCGGTAGATGACTCCGGCCTCCGTAGATGACTCCTTTTGAAAAGATCTGACAGAATTTTTTGGAAATCCCGGTTACAGCAGTGAAGCTTCAAGATTTTGGGTGCCCCAGAAATTCTTAATAGTGCTGAATCTATTTTAGCCACCAAAAAACTATTCAAACATTCTCATTCTCATGATAAAATTATTTTGAAGTAAAAACACATCAAAATTTCAATCCAAACAAAATTGTAACCTCAATAGACAAAGCTAAATTATTTATTTGACTTTATTTTTTTAGTTATTCAACTTAATTATAAATTTTAAAATATTCCAAAAAAAAACAAAATCAATTATCTAACCCTATTTCAAATTCCAAAACATTTATAAAATATATAATCAGAATAAAAATATATCTTTACTTAAATGTGAGCAGTCATATATACCTCCTTTCTTAAATGTAAATAACAAGTTTGACTGTATGGAGGTTGTTCTCTTAACACAGGAATAATTTAAAAAGTTGATTATGTTTAATATGATACCATTTCTTTTCAAGGGTTGATTTGCGCTTATTTTACTTCATTTACATGCCATTTCTTTTTAATAGCTACTTATTATTATTATTGAATATGGCTATTTTGGTTACGTTCACTGAATACAATTGCTGATTTAAAGGCAGAGCGATCTACTTTGGATTCCATGTCAAACATATAGGGCAATTTCTTCGTGTCAAAGCTACGAAGTTACAGACCACCTTTAACAAATATCTGAGTCCATGTGTAAAGCAGTACGTTATTTGAAAAATATCTCTGAATCCATGTGTAAAGCAGTGTGGTATTTGAAAAATATCTGAGAGTCATTATTAATGTCGTAGGTTATCTTCTCGATATTAGCATTTAAAGGATTTTGGTATTGTTACAAGGTTTAATTCATCCCGGGAGTCATTGTTATTGAACTGTCCTATGGTAGCCAAAAATCTATGTTGGAAAGAATTAAAAGGTGCTACGAAAATCACTTTGCAAAAAACGTATTTGCAACAGAGACTACGTCATATTAGGTTGGTTCATGCACATAAACATGGTGGTCATCATATTAGTTGAAAGTGACGTGACATAGTGCTATATTGTGTTTCTGAATTCAAAGATGTGGAGATCAAAAAGATTAGACTTACATGTGAGATGGAAATTGTGTTATGTTTTGTTTCTGAATTTGTCACAACCCTCTAACCAAGTAATTAATACTCTCATTAAAAAAATTCTATTTACCTAAACTACATGCTCATTACCTACCTTTTACATTCCAAGGTGATTAATTTATTCGTCAGAGGCAAGGGTTATTATGGTTTAATCCCGATCTTTACCTTGGCGGGAACGTAACATGGCTTGATATTTATTCCGTCACCACCCTCGGCATACAAACTTAACTATATCCGTATATTATGCTGATAGCAAACTTTATAAATCTGATAGATTTAAAGCTAATGGTTCGAGCGGTGGACAGCTGGTCTACCTCGGATATTTCCCTTGATTCGATCGTTGATTTTTTTTGAGAGGTAGCTGGCTGGAGTAAATGCTACAGCCATACCCGCAGTCTCCTCGGGATTACCACAATGAATGAACGATGTGGATTTACCCTGGAGATCGAACAGTGTTGGTTGACTTGCCACCATAAAAGAGGTACTTAGGGTTTGAGCAATTCATTTTTGAGTGTTTGGGTCGCAGAGCTGCGTTCTCCTGGATGTAGGTTCCTCCAGCGACACCACCCATGCCACTGTAAACCATGGCGTGGGTCTTTTGGCTTGAGTCGATACAGCTTCCAACTTTCTTTGCTGAGTTCATAGTTACCGGTTCTGTAGAAGGTGATGCCACTTCAGTCTTTCGCTCTGGGCCTTTCATTCGGCTCTCAGGTAAAACCCTTTTCCTCACTGATGTTTCTGGTGCGATTTGATTTTATTGTATTTAGTAAATGTGCACAAATTGATTTCTCGTTTGCATCATGTCTCGAACAGGATGAAGGAATCCCCGGCGGCAAGGGAACTACAGGGTCATTACTACAATGAGCACAACTAACAGGTAAGTCCCATAATACCCAATAGGAATTTGTTGACTCCACCAAGAACCAGAGTCGTTCTTAATGTTGATTTCTTCCTGCCAGGAATATTATCGTTCTCTGTCTATGGCATGAGCGGATGTGGTGTTCTCGGACAGGGAACCTTTGTAGAACGATGTCCTAGGTTCTACCCTGGAGGGTTTCATCAATGGTGCCGAATGGCATTCTGTTTGCAGTCCATTCTTAATAGTTAAAGTTTTATATGTATTTCTTATGGCTATTCATTTCCTCTCGGGACTATTCGAGGAGATTCGCTAGTTGTATTACTGAGTTTCATTATTCAACTGGAATGTGTCCTTTAAACGTATTTATACAGGTCGGCGCATTGATTGATTATGTAAATATTCAGTACTGTTATTATTCAAGCTCAGGCGTTTATTTGGTTTTGGGTTATGCAGATTTTTATATGTTTACGCTTCTCTGAAGCTTACCTTGCCAGTTTTACCAAGCTTCGGCCAAGGTTTGACTGAGTATAAAACTGGTTGTATTTTCTCCGCCTTTCTATATATATTGATTCCATTTGTTGCATACCCTGTTATCTTTCGAATGCGGGTTTTTTTCTTGCACGAACTATCGATTTTCTTTGTTGCATATATATATACAGAATGGTCGACAATTATATTCACTCTACATTTGACATATTGATTGCAACTCCTTATGTTATTCTCTCTGTATTCGGCATTTTAATGGCATTTCCTTATAATAGAGTATACATTTATAGTCTGAAGGTTGGGTTATTTCTTACATATCGGTGTAACGGTTTTATTCTTGGGTTCCACCGTAGGTCGTATCATCTAATATATACTATGAATCCTTTCCTACACAGAAAGTCTATTCATGAGGTTTACGTAATGTTCTTTTCATTGTCGGTTATCTTGGACAATGTACAGTTTGTGAACTGTTCTACAGTGTACGCTCTCTTGTTTTATTGTATAAGTTCTTTAAACCCCCTTCTCAAGGTTTCTACATAAATTCTCCAGTCGCTGGTTTATATAATTTAATGCAACAGTCACCTAGCATTCACTGTAATAGAGATGAAAGTATTATAGTTTTCTAATAACCCTTCTGATAGTTTTTATAACTGTAATGCAATTCGTTCACATACTGATGTCCTCTATTCTGATTGATGTTCTTATTGTTTACCCAGAATGTCTGTTATTACTTTCTGGGTTTGTCTATGCGACTACATTTATGAAATAAACAGCTTCTTTCCCTATTCTTGCATATAATAATTTATTGTTTTTCTCCATTATCATTTGCTTGGTTTGTCAAAAGACTCCGATAATGAATGAAGATTTAATTTAACAGTTCTCTGGTTCTAATAGGCAGAACAATTGAAGTCACTCATTACTAGTTTAACTTCTTCAATGTGTTGTTTCTTAATTGCAGTTTGATAATATCCTTTAAGGATTTATAGAAATTTCTCAGAAAATACTGAAGTCATATTTGTACTTACCTGCAACGCCCCGTTCTCAATCTTCTGCACTTCTCCAGAATGGAGAAGATTGTCTAATGCTTGTTATCCTCCCAGCCACGAGATCAGTCAACCAGACTGAATCTCTCCCCCAAGCTCACTTGCCGGCCACAGCCTTCAGCAACATAAAGCACACTTGTGCCTGTGCTATCTGGTCCTCACCAGACGTAGCACTCCCCTTTTCTGCTTCAGCGCCTTATTCCTTTTTCCCCCGTCTGTTCCTCAACAGCCCAGGCCTTTTCCTCTTTCCCTTTTTTCTATGGGAGAGGAAAAGCAGTTAGGGTTTCCCCTTATTTGCTGGCAACTGTTTCTTTTATTTAAGCAAGAAAAGAAAATAACTTTTGTCATAAAAGTTATTATATGTATCATTCAATCCATACTCAATCTTTGAATTAATAATATTTTCATCATTTTTTAAGAAAACAATAATCTTTGTTCCGTATTTACCTATAACGGTAAATCAAAAAATTTATTCACATAAATTGTTTGGTCATTACATCTCCTCCCCCTGAGATTGGACATTGTCTCGGTGTCTTACAGTCATGAACAGATCTGGATAGGTTCTCTTCATTAATTCTTCATCTTCCCAAGTGGCCTCCTCGGGCCCAAAATGTCGCCATTGTACCTTAACTTGGGTAATAACTCGTTTCCGCAACTGCACTTCTCTCCGGTCGAGAATGCTCAGCGGTTCGACCAAAACCTCTCCTTCCGGTTCGACATGCAATACACAATTCCTTTAATTAGTTTTCTTTCAAATGGAATTCTTGTTGAATTTTTATTGTAACAATAACCCCACCTGTATATCCTGTCATCGGATTACATGCTTAGGGTCATACACATATTTCTTTAGTACTGAAACATGAAACACGTTGTGGACTCGGATGTGACTTGGCAAGGCCAGTTGGTAAGCCACCGGTCCAATCCTTGCTAAAACTTGGAAGGGTCCACAATATCGGGGCGCCAATTTAGCGCACCCACTCCACTATAAGGTACTTCTTTTGGCCTGAATTCGGATATACACATGGTCCCCAACTTGGTACGGCGAAATTCTTTTGTCTATCTTGAGCAGCTTTCAAATTAACACGCACCCTCTTTACCATGTCTTCCATTTCCTTAAGCATTTCAGCCCCTAAACTTAGTCTATCTTCAGGCCCTCCCCAGCTGGAGGGTGTACGGCATTTTCGGCCATACATAACCTCAAATGGGCTCATTTGCGTTGAGGTATGATACCCATTGTTATACGTGAATTCCACCAGATGTAAATATTCTTCCCACCGTGTGGGTTGTTGCATGACATAAGCCCTTAACATGTCCTCTACCACTTGGTTCACCCGTTCTGTCTATCCATCAGTTTGAGGATGGTATGCTGTACTGAAATTCAACTGAGTTCCTAAATCAGCAAACAGTGTTTTCCAAAAATCTGATGTGAAATTCACATCACGATCGGAAATTATTGTTTTTGGAAGTCCATGTAATCTAAACACATTCTGCATAAAAATATGAGCGATTTGTGCAGCTTTATATCTAGATTGTACAGGTATGAAATGTGCAGCCTTACTTAATTTGTCTACCACCACCATAATGGAGTCATTGTTTTTCTTTGTTCTAGGTAACCCCGTAATAAAATCCATGGAGATGATTTCCCATTTCCATTCTGGGATAGGTAATGGTTGTAACAATCCTGCTGGGTGCTGATGCTCCGCTTTAATCTACTGACATTCTAAGCACCGTGCTAAGTACTCGATAATGCTTTTCTTCATTCCTGGCCAGAAATATTCTTTCCGGATTGCAGTTATCATCTTTTGATAACCCGGGTGACCCGCATAATGGCTGACATGAAATTCGTCCATAATCAGATTTTTAATTCTGCTTTGATTGGGCAAATATAACCTTTGCTTGAAATAGATTAATCCAGCATTATCTAATTCATATTCTTGTTGGCTGTCCTCTCTAGCAGATTGTTGTATTTGCAGTTTTAGCTGCTGATACTCAGTATCTTGGTCTGCAATTTCCTTTATTATTTCCAAAAAGGGACTTTTCCATTCACTAATAGAAATTTCATACAAATTTTGTATTTTCCGGCTCAAAGCATCTGCTACTCTATTTTCTTTCCCCTGCAAATGTTTTATATCGATGTTAAAGCCGCTTAAAAAGTCCACCCACCGCGCTTGCCTAGCATTTAAAGTAGGCTGGCTAAAATAGTTGGTCAAACTATGGTGGTCGGTGAGCAGCAAAAATTTCCTGCCCATAAGGTAATGCCGCCACATCTTTAGGGCATGTATGACCGCAGCCAACTCCAAGTCATAAGCAGAGTATTTTTGCTCATGTTCTTTTAATTTTCGAGACTCGTAAGCAATTACTCTGCCTTCTTGCATCAAGACCCCCCTAATCCTTCTTTACTTGCATCCATACATACCACATAATCCTTATTAGGATCAGCTATACTCAGAATAGGTGCTGTGGTGAGCAGATGTTTCAATTGCTCGAAACTTTTCTGGCAACTTGGGGTCCAATGAAATACCTTTCCCTTTTTCTGTAATGAGGTAATGGGAAAAGCCACTTTAGAGAAACCTTCCACGAATCTCCTATAATACCCAGCTAATCCCATGAAAGATCGGACGTCCGCTACATCTTTTGGTACAGGCCATTCCATTATGGCCTTTATCTTTTCCGGGTCCACTGCAATTCCATCCTTTGTGATCACGTGATCCAAATATTGGATTTCTTCTTTAAAGAAGTCACACTTACTAAACTTAGCGTACAACTGATGCTCTCAAAGGGTCTGTAATACCATTCTGAGATGTTCATAATGTTCTTCGATGGTGCGTGAATATATTAATATGTCATCAATAAATATCAGCACGAATCGATCCAAATATGGATGGAAAATGCTGTTCATTAAACACATGAAGGTTGCAGGGGCGTTGGTTAGCCCGAACGGCAAGACCACAAATTCGTAGTGACCATACCTTGTTCTAAAAGTTGTTTTAGCGATATCTTCTTTTTTAATTCGGATTTGATGGTAGCCTGATTGTAAGTCGATCTTAGAGAACACCGTCACACCCTTCACTTGATCGCACAATTCATCGATCCGTGGTAAAGGATATTTATTTTTGATGGTCAACTTATTCAACTGTCTGTAATCGATGCACATCCGGAGGGTGCCGTCCTTTTTCTTGACAAATAATACTGGGGCTCCCCATGGAGACACGCTAGGACGAATGTAATCCTTATCTAGTAACTCTTGAAACTGCATTTTTAATTCTGTCAATTCGGGTACACTCATTCTATAGGGTGCTCATGATACTGGTGCGGCCCCTGGTACCAACTCAATGGTAAAATCTATGTTTCTTCTTGGCGGTAGTCCAGGAATTTCTTCCGGAAATACATCTGTAAATTCTCGTATTATAGGAATATTGTTCAAAGAGGCTGATTTATCCTTGGAATTCGCATATCCCACTTGGATGGCGTAAACCTGACACCCTTTTCGTATACATTTTATCAGTTGGTTTGCGGTTATCGGTCGAACCTGCACTGGTCGTTTAATCCCCTGCATTTCTTTTCTGTTTCCTTGTTGATCTCTATAGTAAATAATTTTTGTTTTACAATCAACTAATGACCAGTGTTTTTCCAACCAGTCCATACCGATTAGGATATCATAGGAGCCAAGAGGAAGCATGTTCAAGTCAGCTATTACTGGCTGACCTGCTATAGTAAAAGAGCAATCGTTGACCTTGGCTGTTACCCGTCGCTTTTCTCCGGTAGCTAATTTCACTAGCCATGGGTTTTTAAATTTAACAGATTGTAAATTACAACGTTCCACTACCTTTGGGCTCACATAGCTTAGTGTAGCCCCGGGGTCAATTAAAACAGATATGATAAGGTTTGAGATTTTACCTTCGAATTCGACCATGGTTGGCTGATATTCCGCCTGTCGGTCTTCCAAAGCCACATTAATTCTGGGTACACTACAACCAACCTCGCCAACTGTTGAGGATTCATGAATTTGGGATAACTGTTCAGTCCCTTTTCGTTGTGGGAAATTCTTAATGTAATGGGGTCCCCCACAACCCCTGCACTGCACCGGGGGCCTTGTTGTCCCTTCACTATCCAATCTTGGTTGTTGTTCGCTGACTTTGGACTCATTTGTAGTTCTAAACTTCGATGTACTTCTTGATGCAAATCTGCTGTTTGCTCCTTTGCCATTTCCCTTATTTCCATTGCTGCAATTTCCTTTGTTGTTTCCAACTGCCTTAAAACCCTTCTTCTCATTCCATTTCCTGCTAGCAGTTTCCCCTTTTTGCTTACTTTGTTGATAACAGATTCTAGCCTTACGGATTACCTCATCCATTGATTTTGGATTGTCAAATTCAATCCTCTCTTGCATATATGGTGGTAAACTGCTAACGAATCGCTGTACTTTTGCTTTTTCCTCCCTTATATATGGCACGTAGCGGAGTAAGGAAGTAAAACGGGTGATGAATTCATCCATAGTCTGCTGCCCCAATCGCAAATCATGGAATTCTCTCGCCTTTTCATCATAGAAGCGCTCAGTAAATACCTCTCTTTAAAGAACCTTTGAAAATTGTCCCATGTAATGGTCTGCTCAGTAACTCCTTTTATAATCTTCACCTCCTCCCACCATAAGGTGGCCTTTCCCTGTAATTGAAAGATAGCCAGTCGTGCTTTAAGATTATGGTCATATTCATAAAGCTGAAAATACTTGTTCATATTGATTAACCATGCTTCAGCTGCTTCTTCTTGTTCTCCGTCAAAATGTGGTGGTTTAATCTTGCGGAATTCCCCTTGTAGTTCTACCCTTTGTCTTTTCGAGGTTTGTTGTTCAAATGCATTATCGGAGCGTTCCTCCTGCTCTTCCAATCCTTCGGGGGGTATGTGATGGTTCTGCTCTTCAAACATTCTTTGTTGTTCTGCACTAGGATTAACTGGTGGTTGATTTTGTCTTTCGGACAAACTTTTCAAAATTCTTTCTTGTTCCATCGTTAATCGGGCATTATCTTCTCGCAGTCGAGCCATTTCGTTCTTCAGCTCCTGTACTGTCTCCAGAATTGCTTGATTTGTGATTCTGGCTTCTTCTCCAAGTTGTACCCACAGTTCTGGATTATTTTCTGGGCCATGCACGCCTTGCCCCATTACAGGTCGTCGTGGTGTATTATCTGCCCTCCTCATGTCACCGTCCTCAGAACCCTGATCCTGTGCTTCATCATAACAACAGAAAAAAAAACATTCAAGGATAATAATGAGAATGACTATTTGTTTATTTATTTAATACAGTGTCCTTATTTGTCATTGTTGTCTTACCCAGAGGCCTCAGTGCTGTAACTAGGCTCTGATACCATATGTCACAACCCTCTAACCAAGTAATTAATACTCTCATAAAAAAAAATTCTATTTACCTAAACTACATGCTCATTACCTACCTTTTACATTCCAAGGTGATTAATTTATTCGTCAGAGGCAAGGTTTATTATGGTTTAATCCCGATCCTTACCTTGGTGGGAACGTAACATGGCTTGATATTTATTCTGTCACCACCCTCGACATATAAACTTAAATATATCTGTATATTATGCTGACAGCAAACTTTATAAATCTGATAGCTTTAAAGCTAATGGTTCGAGCGGTGGACAGCTGGTCTACCTCGGATATTTCCCTTGATTCGATCGTTGATTTTTTTTTAGAGGTAGCTGGCTGGAGTAAATGCTACAGCCATACCCGTAGTCTCCTCGGGATTACCACAATGAATGAACGATGTGGATTTACCCTGGAGATCGAACGGTGTTGGTTGACTTGCCACTCTAAAAGAGGTACTTAGGGTTTGAGAAATTCATTTTTGAGTGTTTGGGTCGCAGAGTCGTGTTCTCCTGGATGTAGGTTCCTCTAGCGACGCCATCCATGCCACTGTAAACCATGGCGTGGGTCTTTTGGCTTGAGTCGATACAGCTTCCAACTTTCTTTGCTGAGTTCATAGTTACTGGTTCTGTAGAAGGCGATGCCGCTTCAGTCTTTCGCTCTGGGCCTTTCATTCAGCTCTCAGGTAAAACCCTTTTCCTCACTGATGTTTCTGGTGCGATTTGATTTTATTGTATTTAGTAAATGTGAATATATTGATTTCTCGTTTGCAACATGTGTCGAACAGGATGAAGGAATCCGCGGCGGCAAGGGAACTACAGGGTCATTACTACAATGAGCGCAACTAACACGTAAGTCCCATAATACCCAATAGGAATTTGTTGACTCCACCAAGAACCAGAGTCGTTCTTAATGTTGATTTCTTCCTGCCAGGAATATTATCGTTCTCTGTCTATGGCATGAGCGGATGTGGTGTTCTCGGACGGGGAACCTCTATAGAACGATGTCCTAGGTTCTACCCTGGAGGGTTTCATCAATGGTGCCGAATGGCATTCTGTTTGCAGTCCATTCTTAATAGTTAAAGTTTTATATGTATTTCTTATGGCTATTCATTTCCTCTCGGGACTATTCGAGGAGATTCGCTAGTTGTATTACTGAGTTTCATTATTCAACTGGAATGCATCCTTTAAACGTATTTATACAGGTCGGCGCATTGATTGATTATGTAAATATTCAGTACTATTATTATTCAAGCTCAGGCGTTTATTTGGTTCTGGGTTATTCAGATTTTGATATGTTTACGCTTCTCTGAAGCTTACCTTGCCAGTTTTACCAAGCTTCAGCCAAGGTTTGACTGAGTATTAAACTGGTTGTATTTTCTCCACCTTTCTATATATATTGATTCCATTTGTTGCATACCCTATTATCTTTCGAATGCGGGTTTTGTTCTTGCACGAACTATCGATTTTCTTTGTTGCATATATATATACAAAATGGTCGACAATTATATTCACTCTGCATTTGACATATTGATTGCAACTCCTTATGTTATTCTCTCTGTATTCGGCATTTTAATGGCATTTCCTTATAATAGAGTATACATTTATAGTCCGAAGGTTGGGTTATTTCTTACATATCGGTGTAACGGTTTTATTCTTGGGTTCCACCATAGGTCATATCATCTAATGTATACTATGAATCCTTTCCTACACAGAAAGTCTATTCATGAGGTTTACGTAATGTTCTTTTCATTGTCGGTTATCTTGGACAATGTACAGTTTGTGAACTGTTCTACAGTGTACGCTCTCTTGTTTTATTGTATAAGTTCTTTAAACCCCCTTCTCAAGGTTTCTACATAAATTCTCCAGTCGCTGGTTTATATAATTTAATGCAACAGTCACCTAGCATTCACTGTAATAGAGATGAAAGTATTATAGTTTTCTAATAACCCTTCTGATAGTTTTTATAACTGTAATGCAATTCGTTCACATACTGATGTCCTCTATTCTGATTGATGTTCTTATTGTTTACCCAGAATGTCTGTTATTACTTTCTGGGTTTGTCTATGCGACTACATTTATGAAATAAACAGCTTCTTTCCCTATTCTTGCATATAATAATTTATTGTTTTTCTCCATTATCATTTGCTTGGTTTGTCAAAAGACTCCGATACTGAATGAAGATTTAATTTAACAGATCTCTGGTTCTAATAGGCAGAACAGTTGAAGTCACTCATTACTAGTTTAACTTCTTCAATGTGTTGTTTCTTAATTGCAGTTTGATAATATCCTTTAAGGATTTATAGAAATTTCTCAGAAAATACTGAAGTCTTATTTGTACTTACCTGCAACACCCCGTTCTCAATCTTCTGCACTTCTCCAGAATGGAGAAGATTGTCTAATGCTTGTTATCCTCCCAGCCACGAGATCAGTCAACCAGACTGAATCTCTCCCCCAAGCTCACTTGCCGGCCACAGCCTTCATCAACATAAAGCACACTTGTGCCTGTGCTATCTGGTCCTCACCAGACGTAGCACTCCCCTTTTCTGCTTCAGCGCCTTATTCCTTTTTCCCCCATCTGTTCCTCAACAGCCCGGGCCTTTTCCTCTTTCCCTTTTTTCTATGGGAGAGGAAAAGCAGTTAGGGTTTCCCCTTATTTGCTGGCAACTGTTTCTTTTATTTAAGCAAGAAAAAAAAATAACTTTTGTCATAAAAGTTATTATATGTATCATTCAATCCATACTCAATCTTTGAATTAATAATATTTTCATCATTTTTTAAGAAAACAATAATCTCTGTTCTGTATTTACCTATAACGGTAAACCAGAAAATTTATTCACATAAACTGTTTGGTCATTACAGAATTCAAGGATGTGGAAGTAAAAAAGAATGGGTTTACATGTGAGATGGAAATTGTAGATAATTGTTTTGTAGTTTTTTAAAAAGAGGTAAATTTTTAAATCAATTAAGCTATCAAACTTCACTACTTCACTTTGTGTGTGAGTTAAAAATTATATTAATTTTATTCTATTTATTAAAGTTGTGATTATATAAAATGATACATTTAATGCCAAAATTACTTATTAATAATATTTAAATATACAATATTTATTTTAAAAATAATTTTATAAGATCAAATTTTCAATATTATTACTAGTATCCATTATTATTTAAAAAATACATTATTATTTTATATATATTATAATATTATATATATATAATATATATATATATATTTCTATTTTTTTTAAAATAATAGATTATGCTTTTCATAATACTTATAATTACAAAACCACCTTAGTTAACTCTAAAAAATATCACTAAATAATACACACAAGAACTCTTAATTTCACATACTTTGTATGGGAGTTAAAGGTCACTAAATAATACACACAATAACTCTTGAAGGTTCCTTTAATTTCACATACTCCATATGAGAGTTAGTTTAAAATAGAAACAATTATGTTCAAACTATTAATATCATTCTCTTTAAATGCTTCTAGGAATTTAGAATAGAACCAAGTCGTTTCTAGGAATTTAGAAGAGGAGAACCAAGTCATTCACAATACAAAATGGATTTATTAATTTACTATGTTAAAGGAAAAAATGCATGATGTTAGTCTTCTATTTTTTTAGTATTTCAAATAAGTATAATAGTGATATTTTAAACTGGTGTTATAGAGATTTATAGAGATATTTTAGTATTTCAAATAAATATAATAGTGATATTTTAGATTGGTGTTATAGAGATTTATAGAGATAATTTCAAAAATATGGATATCACATAATAAAGATTATATATTGATAGTTTTAAAAATATGAGATATTGATGTTATATTTTCTTATTTTTAGGTAATTCATGTCATTTAGGTCATACTCACATTATAGTAAGATTTACATGAGGTATATTTTTATTTTTAGTATTATGTATGAATTCATGTTATATATAGTATTATATTAATTATCATATTTATTTATTTATTTTTTGTCTATTTTCATGGCAGTGATGTTAGTATTATAAAGAGATATATATTTAGAAGTTTTTTTTTGTTTTCATTGTTTTTTTTCATTTGAAAATCAATAAATAGTGTGTTAATATATATCATACACATTATATTTGTATTATAAGCAAGATTTTCTATAACTCCTAATTTATTGTACCTTGCATCAAAATTTAACAAGTTATTTTATGTTTTTAGAGAATGATGTTCATTGACCTAAAGGATTATAGATGGATTGTTAAATATTATTTGAAAAATAAAAGACATTCTAATAAAGAGAAGAGGAATAGAGGATGCTAATTGCATTAAATAGTCAAAAAAACATAGATAGAATGCACTTGACACTCATCATTTATGCTTATTCTTGACACACGTAAAAAAATGGTTTTCTTTGTCACAGTCACATTGATCCTACAACTACACACCAACGTTGACTTCATCTTATCCACTTATCAAAACATATAAAACATTGGGTGGGATCCCTCCTTTTTATATATGTTTCTTGAACTGAGATACATAATAAGTATGTTTAGATGTTTTCATTATATCAAACCTGTGATAATTTTATAGCAATGGGGAGAGATGCATTGATCAGGGGCTAAAAAATAGCTGAAAATTCAAAGTTGTCATATTGGTGTGGAACCTTGACGACCGCGTAGTTCTCGCCATCCTGAATTTGCCACAACTCATTTTGTGCGAAATAGATTCCATATGACTCTAGAAACGAGTTTTGTTCACTTTCCCAAACATATGAATTTAAAAAAAAAAATGGATAGCCCATAAAGTAGTCTATACTATTGACATGGCGCTAAATGGGCAGGCTATATGGTCATTGACTTGGTTAATGAAATCCTCCTTAAATCACTAGGTGACAAGTGGCATTCATATATTGGTCGGATTTATGTGGTTTTGATTGGTTGAAAGAGTGGCCAACCACGAGTTGAGACGTGGCCTAGCCGGAGGCCACCATGTGGCAACTCGGGAGGCCACCAAAAACTTTGTTATAATCTGGACAGAGGCAGCAGGGGTCAAACCCGCGACCTCCCAATACACAACAACAGTCATTACCAATACGTCACCAGGGTGTTTCTTAACCCCTATGTTCACACGACATATTTGAATTACGTTGGCACGGAGTTCAGAGGAATAGGCCAACACATGTGGGGCTAGCCCACACGCTTATATAACCACTCATGTGATCACCACTGATGTGGGGTGGGGTCCTGGTTAGAGGGGACGGGTCGTTGGCCTTAGCCCCAAGCACGTCATCCCCCCATGTGGCCGCAGTTTTCAATTCATATGCATTACCAAGGATTTTAACTGCCTAACAATTTTGACCATTTTTGTTGAAATTATCTCTCCATTAGCGTGCTTTGTGGGTGAAATTGTAGGATGATGCCGAATTTTAGGGGAATTTGCGGTGTGATTAGCAAAAGATTGGGAAATGCCATAAATTCTACATTTTTTTACCAAATCAAGAGCAAAAAGAGGCAACACATGCATTTTTGGGCATTCTAGAGCCATAGAACAAGTTTGAGAGCATTCTAAGTATTGTAAACTGATGTATCCACATTTTTTAGTGTAATAAAGAGTGCGAAGCCATTGCAAACTAGACCAAGGAGACATAAGCTAGGAGGGGTGAACTCCTTCATCGTGTGTCGTTGTGATACTTTTTATGGTGATGTTTATGTCTGTCGTTTGTTGATGTTCAGTCATTTGTTTATGTTAATTTGCACATAAAAATACTCAAAAATCCATGTTTTAACTTGCAAACAATCTCACAAATCCTCACGCATATTTAATATAATCTGAAAAATATTTTTAGCACAGAAAAACTAGTTTTATTAATCATATCAAGTTTGGTATCAGAGCTCTTGGTTTTATTTTCTCAAGAAGGATTTAACTGTTTGCAAGTTTATGTCATGCTTACAAGGTTAAAACTCAAAAGAGGAGAAGGGAAACAAGTTGAAAGCCCTTAAGTTGGGTCAAGGGGAAGGAGGGCAAGGTTGCCACAATCTCCACCACCAGTTCTTCCTCAAGTTGCAGTTGAGAATCCAATGAGGATGTCTCATGAAGCAAAAACTAGAAACATGGCAGAGGATGAGAAGGTCTTTAGCAAGGCTTTCTTTGATATGACAGAGATGATGAAAGTCCTTTATGAAGAGAGGAATAAGAAAGGTATAAGAAAGGTATAAGCAACAAGTTTGTTGATGTACTTTCTAGTCCTGTAGTTCATATAACTACTTTCCTCAAGCATAATTTTGTTTTACATGAAAGTTATGTTCAGAAAAATACATAATTTCAAGATGTATATTCAAGATTGAGTCAAGGGAATAAAGTAGAGGAATTTGTTTACCATTTGCATCTTAATGTGTTGTATCATCTTGGTAAGAAGGATGTTTCTACTGATAGTAACATGTAAAAATCCAAACATTACATTGAACGACTCCAAATGGTACATCAAACGCTGCAAGATCAGCTTGAAAAGAGAAAAGGCAAGTACAAATCAAGGCATGACAAGCATCATGTAAATCACAAGTTCCAAGTTGGTGATGAATTTTGGCTTCACATTAGCAAAGAGAGGCTCCAAGGAGAAGGTAAAAAGGTGAAACCAATTAGATATGGTCCATTCAATATTTTGGAAAAGATTGGTAATAATTCCTTCGGGTCGGATTTTCCTTCATATATGCAAATTTATGTTGTTGTTAATGTTGATAACTTAAGGTTGTATGAAGCTCCATTAATTGAAAATAAAGGAGAAAATGTCCAAATTCCTTCCATAGAGGATTTTTCTCCTAAATATCTTGATGAACTACAACAAGACACCATACTTGATAGAACAACAAGGTCTTCAAAACGAGGAAATTTGGATTACCTTCAAGTGGGGCTCAAAGGAACAAATACTTCAAAAGCCAAATGGATCAAGATTGGAAAGGTGAGAGAACTATGCCCTCACTTGCTGGACAACTCAAAGTGATATTTTGGGGTCCAAAAGGCTTCTAGTGGGGAGGAATGATCAGGTGCTCAAAAAAATTAGCTCAAAATTCAAAGTTGTCAGATTGTTGTAGAACCTAGACGATCATGTATTTCTCATCATCCTAAATCCAGTGCAACTTGTTTCACATGAAACAAACTCTGTATGACTCCAAAAACATGTTTTCATCACTTTCCCAAACAGGGAAATTAAAAAAAAAAAGGATAGCCCAGTCAAAAGTCCATACTGTTGACTAGGCAAGTTATGTGGTTGATGACTTGGTTAACGGGCTCCTCGTGAATCACTAGGTGACAAGTGGAATTCATATATTGGTTAGATTTTTGAGATTTTGATTGGTTGAAAGAGTGGTCAATCATGGGCTGACATGTGGCCTAGCCAGAGGCCATCATGTGGCAGCCCGGGAGGCCACCAAAAAAAATTGTTATATTATGGGTAGAGGTAACGGGGGTTGAACCTACAACCTCCCAACATGCAACAACAGTCATTACCAATACACCAATGTGTTGTTTCTTAACCCCTACATTCACGCGACATATTTGAATTCTATTGCAGAGTTTGGAGGAACGGGCTAGCCTGTGTGGGGCCAACCCATGTAGTTATATAACCTCTCATGTGATCATCACAAAGGTGGGGATGGGCCTTTAGCCTTGGCCCTGAGCACATCCACCCCCCCCCCCCACGTGGCCGCAGTTTTTGGTTAGTAGGCATTAGCGGGCATTTTAATTGTTCGACAATATTGCTCGGTTCTCAGTGAAATCATCTCTCTATTAGTGTGCTTTGTGGGCTAAATTGTAGGATGATGCCGAATTTTGGGGAATTTCTAGTGTGATTAGCAGAAGATTGGAAAAATACCATAACCTCTTCATTTTTTACCATATCAGGAGCGAAAAGAGGCTACACAGGTATTTTTGGGCATTCTGGAGCCACTGAAATAGGTTTCAGAGCATTCTAAGCATTATAAACTAATGTCTTCACATTTTTTAGCATAATAGAGAGGGCCAAGCCTTTGAAAGCTAAGCCAAGGAGACAGCCCAAGAGGGGTGAACACCTTCATAATGTGTTGATGTGATACTATTTATAGTGATGTTTACATCTGTAATTTGTTGTTGTTTAGTCATTTGCTTATGATAATTTTCACATAAAAAATACATAAAACACTCAAAAACCCATGTTTTAACTTGCAAACAATTTCACAAATCCTTAAGCATATTTAATATAATCTGAAAAAAGAATTTTAGCACAAAAAAACTAATTTTCTTAATCAGATCATGCATTCTTGACTAAAAAATACATTCTGAACAAAAGGAAATAGCTTGATGACCCACAGTAGCAGATACATCAAGATGAATCCATTAGCATCCAATATTGGGTAGAAATAAATTGGAATCCATTTATGCTAGGGATAACAATCACATGGCAAGTGAAATAGCTCGTTAGGAATGGTCAGTTTAACATCCTTTTGACATATTTTTGTTTTAGCACAAACACTACAAGGCATTTTTTAGTTATATTCCCCTTATTTTCCATATTGACATTATTTTTTAATTGTAAGAATTCATAAAATATTTTCTATTGAATTGTATTCTAGTCATCATTAGATTGTATGCATGATTTTTTCATGTACTTATGTTATATCATTATATTTTATATCCTTTTCATGTGATTGATTTAAGTTATTTATAGATATCTAATGGAGAATATGTAATTGTTGAACCCATTTGCATTTTGGACCAACTCATTTGATAGCTTCGATGTCACTTGTTCGATCATGTAAAGTTCTAGTGGGATACAAATAGTCCTAATTCCATTACCTGGGAAGATGAAACTAATATGTTTCAATGATTTCCATACTTACTCTAGAACCACATGATGAACTTTACAAAGAGTGGGTGTATACAGTACCCAATTTATAGATTGGATCTCATTATTTGAGAGCATTTGCCCATAAATGACCCTACTTCCAAATTATTATCTTGAATGGTGTTGGCTTATCGGGGCCTGACCCAGGTTCAGAGTGATTTAGCCAAACAAATATTGAAACTATCGGCCCTTTCGGCAACAGTCCACGGTGCGCAGACTGAGATCTCACCCGAGGTAGTATGGGAGGGTTCTGGAACTAGGTTTCCACACCGTACGGATGTCTTGATGAGGTCTGGGAAGTTCACAAACCGATCACGTGCACTTGCGCTGCTCCGCATAGCCATCTATCCTTCACAACTTGTGCGACCGCTTCTGCGTAGCTTTGTTACGAGTGCGAGAGGTGTTGTCTAGATCCTTATTCTTTACTATGTTATTATTATAGATCTTAACTTAATTATGGGGGCCCAATATTCTTATTAACCATTCAACATTTATAACTAGTGCGTGCAATCATAAAACCATAAAGAGATGCATAAACATAACAGGAGCATAAACACATAGTATTTCAGAATCAACTTATCTTTTATTAATCCTCTATTCATATACAATCCCACCTCCTTCTTGCGCACTCAGCTATAGGGGTCTGCACACATAGTTGCGAACTCTACCAGGCCTCTGCGCACTCAACTACAGAGCGTCTTCCTACTACTACAACCTAAGACTCGGACTTATAGACTCAGATCTAATTCAACATCCAAATCCCATATCATTTCTTAAAGCTTAGAACTCCCTTTTCCCTTAGAGCCTCACTCTATTTATACAATCCCATGGTCCACAGACCATGGGTAGGCCGACACATTCTATATTAAATTACATTATTTTAGTGTGAAAAACCCTAGACTCTTTCACTCTGCGCCCACATTTTGCGGGGTCTTTACATTACATGGACCAAAACTTTGGGCTTTAAGCTCCAAAAACATGTTATGGGGGGGATCTGCTGCACAATAGGCCCCCAACACAATCATCATGACTCATCGTGAGTCACTCGGCTGGTGCGTCGACCCTTGCGTGAAGTCCATACAACTATGCCTATGTGGCATGAAGGTCCGCAACCCACCATGTTGTCGCTTTCTAGATCAACTCCATTTCTGCTTCTAAATCATTTGCGTCTGACTGGCATCTCTACTTTGATGTCCGCTTCTAGTACTTGTGTTTATAGTCCCGCACCTCTGTCTAGCTAGTCAGATCGCAAAGACTGTACTTTGGTCAGTTAGTCAAACAGCAGGCCCACCCATGTAGGGCTTCAGGCGACTGCCATTTACTCTTCCTGGGAAGGGCTCTCCATTAAGTTTGACTAGCTGGACCACTCCTTCATCTGTGACCTCCCTTACCATATATGGTCCTAATCAATGCATGCTGAATTTTCTAGGAAATTTTTCAAACTTGCTGTCATACATCAACACTAAATCATTTACCTTGAATGTGCGCAACTTGATATAGTGATCATGCCAAGCTTTTTCGTGTTGTTTCTGTACCTGCTAATGGAATCCTACCAGAAATCATTCTTCCTTGAGTTCTTCCAATTGCGCAAGCCTCTCTTCCAAGGCTTTGCGATCCGACATGCCTGTCATTGCTGCTATCCGCAAACTAGTTACGATGTATTCCATTGGCATGACTGCTTCCATGCCATAGACTAACTGAAAAGGTGTCTAACCCATCAATTTCTTGCACATGGTTCTGTATGCCCATAATACGGTAAGTATGCACAAGTCCCAGTTGTTTCATTGTGCATTACATACTTTGGTCAATGCAGTCTCCAGAATCTTATTGAATGCTTCTACTGTCCCATTAGCTTGTGCATGGTACAACATACTTTACTGATGATACACCTGGAACTACTCGGTGAGTGCGCTGATAGTTTCATTTAGGAAGTGTGTTCCACAGTCACTCATTAAAATTTTCGTGAATCAAAACTATGTCAACACGTTGTCGAACAAAAATTTTGCAATTGTGGCAGCCGTGCAGTCCTTAATTGGTTGTACTTCCGCCCATCGAGTCAGGTACTCTATCACAGTGATGATGTAGCACACACCCGTCTTCCCCTGAGGTTTGATTGGAGAGACAAAGTATATTGCCCATTTTTCGAATGGTTGCAGTGTCATCTATGGATTGAGTAGCATCTCATCTCTTTGTGATGGTTTCCCAATCCTTTTACATACATCACAAGCCCGACAGTATGCTTTCGAATCTTCATGTAGGGTTGGCCACCATAGCCCAGCACGAAGAATATTCTATGTCGTTTCCCATCCTGCATAGTGTCCTCCTGTAACCCCCCCCCCCCCATGTGCTTCTACAAGGATCTATCCTCGTTCAAATTCAGGTACATATCTTCACAATATCTCATCGTTTCCCATTTTGTAGAGGTGCCCTACAATGATAGAAAATTCCATCGCGCATACCGCCAATTCTTTCTTCTGGTGGACTGAATATCCCTGTGGCACAATGCCTGTGGTTAAGAAATGGATTCTATCTTCGAAGTGGCCATCCACGACACGCACTGCAAAGAGTTGTGCATCAGGTAGTCTTTCCTCCAACTTGGTTGGCTCCTCGCCAGTCTCAATTCGTGATAGGTGATCTGGCCCTGCATTTAGGTGTCTTGGCTTTATGATGACCTTGAAGTCATATTCTTGAAACAGTAACAACCATCTGCATATGCGCCCCCCCAACACAAGCTTGTTCACCAAGTATTTCAACGCGGAATGATCGGTATACATCTTGAAGTGCCCACCAAGTAAATAGTGGCAGTATTTATGGAGCACATATACCATTTCCAATCCTTCGCACTCTGTATTAGAATAGTTCTTTTCATCTTTGGACAGTCGCCAACTCGCGAAAGCGATCGCGTGATCCACGCCTTCCATGCCTTCCTGCATAAGTACAACGCCCAACACAATACATGACGCATCAACATGTACATGAAATTTGATGTCCAATTTTGGGAAGACGAAGATGGGAGCAAATGCCATTTTTTCCTTGAGAACATCCAAAATTTTCTTACACTCATCATTCCAACAATATGTAGTGTCTTTTTTCAATAGTTGTTCCATTAGCGCCATTATTTATGCGTATCTTTTAATAAACTTTCTATAGTAACCAGTGTGCCCCAAAGTGGCGCGTAGTTGTTTGACACTTTGGAGCACTTCCAGATTGAGAATAACAACAATATTCACAAGGTCCACCATCAAGCCTTGTTTACAGACCACATGGCTAAGCAGATTTCCAAAGGGGACAAGGAAGGTGCATTTTTTTAGATTTAGTGCAATCTGGTGTTAGCGACAAGTATCCAGCATCAAACGTAAGCTTGCTATATGGTGTTTAACTAACCCAAAGACAGACCAACCATCCAGATAGACCTCCAAGAACTTGTGTATGTATTCCTTGAATGTGGCCACCACTACGTGCGAAAATATCGTTGGCACGTTCTTCAGTCCAAAGGGCATAACGATGTATTGAAAACAACCCCACTTGGTTGCGAAGGTTGTCTTGCTCTTGCCTTCCAGTGCGATCTTGATCTGATGGTACCTTGAGAAGCCATTCGTGAATGTGTAAGCTTCTTGTCTACCAACATTATCCAATACTTCATCTATAAACGGTGTCTAGAATGGATGTGAACACAGGCATCATTAAGCTTCTTGATATCCACGCAAATTCTAATTTCACCTTTTTGTTTTTTCTCCTGTACTACCATAAGAATCACCCAATCGGATTCTTCCATTGGTTCAATAATATCAACCACAAGCATTTTGTCTAATTCTTCATGGACATTTTCTTTATACTTCGGATTCAAATGATAAGGTCGTTTCTTAACTCGCTTTGCGTCCAGTTTCAAAGTGATCTTCATCATTCCTAAGTCACCAATGATCCCTTTTAAGTCTGTGATTTTGGTCGGGAACAAATCTTGATATTCGTAGAGTAACTCGGCGACCTTATCTACCGTAGCATCATCCCAATAGTCTCCAAGTGTCGCATACTTTAGTTCCGTGTTTGTACCAATGTTTACCTGCTTTTTTTTTAGTGGCGCAGTGATGTCAGGATCCTCAATTGATGGTCCTCAAACTTTGCAAGCCCCTTCAGTTTTTGGAATATTAATATTTTGGGGGTCATGATCATCATCCTCTACTTCTACATTATAACATTCTAGGGTATTTCTTAATTGGGTTGCCCATGCTGGTTGAACTACTTCCCATGGTTCATGTGTTGTTTTGAAGATGGTGGCTTTTACGGCTTGCATCGCATCGTCAATAGTATCTGACCATCGGTCTTCAAATGTGAATGTTAACAAAAATCCCTCATGCAAGACATCCCATTTGCCCATACCATGTTGGAGTTCCATCTCAGTATACTAGTTCATGAGGATGACATCCAAGGTATAGTAGAGTAAGTGTACCCATTCAGGCTGAGGTTCTTCTCCATAGGCCTTGGTCCATTTTGCGACGTGCATGCGCAGTTCATCATGTCCATCATGTCCATCGTATTTATCTGTTATCTATAGTTGCGGTTTCCCAAGTCGTAGCCGCATCATCCTCCTAAAACTGCGCCAGTTTTCAAATTTTCCTTGATGTGTTCCCCACCAACGCGTAGGTGTCGCATGCAATGCCCACTTCAACGCATCAAACCGTCGTTGTTTTGGTACTACGCTCTCAAACTTGCTCAAGAATTCATCCATTGATATCAATCCATCATATGTTGGTAGATCTTAGGCCTGAGTTGTTACGCAACGTAGTGATCTAGTCATCATGTTGCAATTCAATGTTGTCACTTCATTCAACCGATTGTGCCAGTGCTCATCTTCTTCATCTGAATCCAAGGTGCAGGAACATGCACGCTCCCACGAGATCCTTCCATCTGTAGTCATATTCACCCAATCCTAATCTCTCACAGTTATCTTGTAGATACAATCCAGCTCATTGTCACTTCCATCGTCATGCACGAGTTCAGTGTAGCGCACTCCTTTCGCTGGGTCTAGAGGAACGACTACGCGAAGGGACTTATTCTCGAATATCATCTTCCGCTTCTTCAGGTTGATGACTCCATTCATATCAGTGGCCCAGTCTATTCCTAGCAACATGGGATAAGGATTGTTGTCATCCACAATCTCTATCACTTCAAAGTCTGTCTTCGTGCTCATGCCCTCAATATCAATTGTCACCCCTTACAACCTCCACATGGGTAAATTCTTCTGTTGGTTCGCCATTCATAATTGAATAGGGGACCACTGCAGCGTGGGCCTGCCCATGTGTTCCCCTGTCTTCTTTGCTAACAAATTCATGTCCGAACCCAAGTCTAGGATTACTTGATCCATCTCATATTCGCCAATCTGTGTCGTTAATCTCATTTCTCCCTCGGTGCACAATGTATGTTTTCCTAGTTTCTGAACTACGCGTGGTTCACCCGACCCTATGCACCTCATGATTAGCTCTTGTAGTCCTTTTAACTTCCTTATTGTCATGCAGCAGCTTCATGCATGTCTCTAAAAAGGTAGTAATCATAGAAGGGTCCATTCATAGCTCTGGTTGATCCTTACTACCTGAAGTAGAGGCCTCCGTGAAGCTCTTCTTAGCTTCCATAAACGTCTCCTTTGCGTTCTAAGTCAAACTCAGGTTCCTTTGCAGGAGCCTTGCGAACCCACGTATCTTCCTCAAGCTCCTTCCCCTTATCTTCCCCTATGTGCATGCCACTTCTGAGCACCATATTCACATTTGGGTCTTCTTCACGCAGTTCAGACGTCATCATTTGAATATTTTGAGTTGGAATAGACTGTAGTACCCCTTTCTCGCACATATGTGCAATCAACATAGGACAATCTACCATTTCATGATCAAATTGATTATATTACGAACAAGATCTCCTTTTTGGCTTGGTACGATCGCAAGCGTAGTGCCTCGATCCTTCGCAATTGTAACAAATTAACTGTTTGTGGCCCCTTCCTAGTCCCATTCCTCCTCGTCCTCGACCTCGGCCCTGAAATTTAGCATGCGCCATCCCCGCAGCTGGGTCGAGGCCTCACGTTTCTATATGCATTCTATAAGCTGGGTTCTGCTCCATCATCAACTCATAGTTGTGACAAGTATGTTCATCATGGCCCACCGACCTACAGAAATTACAAAATAGCTGTTGCAGAGTCTCTGTATATTTCTGCAACAAATGATAGTTATCTTTCGTGTGTTTTCCTCTTGTCTGACATATAATGCACTAGAGCACAGGTGCTGCACTTGGCCCTACATGTGCCTCTGGTCTCAACGGCATTGGCCCCCCTCCTGCCAAGTACACGAATATTGGACAATGGTCTTTGTCATGGCCCTCACCCTTGCATTTTATGTAGCACACTTCTTCGCATGCCTCTGGCTATGGTGCCCTATCCTGCTTCAAACTCTGCATCTCCAAGCATAGATTATGTAGCTACGCATGGATTTGTTGGAATCCCAATCCTAGATCCTATATTGATGTTTCATGCAACCTCATCGCCATTTCCAAATCTTCGGCCTAGGTTGAAAGCTTCTGCTGTAACAACATCGTCTTCAAGTGTGGTTTCAAAGATACTACAAACTATGCATGGTGTTGTGCATCCGTTAGCATCATATTAGCCTCGTGAATCGTACTCTTCAGCCGCTGATCCAAATCCCAATGGGTCTCGCCTGGATGCATTGCGATTTCTTTGAATCTGATGATTAACTAGGTCTCTGATTTCGGCCAGATAAACTCTTTGCTCAACGCATTCTGGATCTCTGCTATTCCTGTATTTGGGTGATCATTAGAATGTTTGATATACCATTTCAGTGCGCAATCCTACAGTGCGTTCACCAATGTGGCCTTCTTGTTGTTGTTATCTGTGACCCCTTGTACCTCCCACACTGCTCTTACCACGAACCAGAACTGATCCGGATCCTCATTTCCTACTCCTCTGAATACGGGTAGCTTGATCGCGCTCGCCATGATGAACTGCAGGTTTGATGGAGGTGGGGTGGTTGAAGATGGCGGTGAAGTAGGTGAAGCGAGTGATGGTGTAAGTGGAGGCAATAAGTGTGGAATGTGCTGCCTTATCAAACTGACCGAGCTTCTTGGAGAAACTCGAGCGAGCTCTTCCTTGCTCTCGTGTGAAGGTGAAAATAAGGGACTATTCCCTAATCCCTCAATACCTTTGTAGATCTCTCCGCTCCGCGTCGTTCCAAACATTAATGTATTCATATTACCTGCTTCTCATATAGAAGCATATTAATCTAGGTATTCAGGAATTTAATGTACCTACCTCGTGGTCCCTTGAGAAAATGTCGTTCTGCTTCATTGTAGCTCACGGTCATGTCTACCACGAACTTAGTGATAAACCCTCCTATGATCCAGTTGCCAATGGTCCACAGCTCGCGCGATCTTCTCATCTGATGCCTCTAGTCTGTGCACTAACTTAGAAGACCACACTATCGATTGATTTAGTTTGTACCTGCCCTAGCTTTCGGCTAACCTCGTGATCCAATTATACAGCTCTGATGGAAAGGATGCAAAGAAGATCTCGTGGATTTATGTATACACATAGTGATCCAGCCACCTTTTTTCAGATAGTTGCAGAGCTCCGTTTTCCTGTATCACGAACTCATGAATCTTCTGATCCAACCACTCTTTAATTTCCTTCTTCATGGGGTTCCAGTGTTCCTACATCAAACATCCCTTAGGTAGATCTCAGTCCCAGCAATGGAACTATTTGTTGGCTTATTGGGGTCTGACCTAGGTTTAGAGTGATTTAGCTAAACAAATCCTGAAACTACCGGCCCTTTCAGCAACAGTCCACGGTGCGTGGACTGAGGTCTCACCCAAGATAGTATGGGAGCATGCTAGAACCAGGTTTCTACACCCTAGTGATGTCTTGATGAGGTCTGGGAAGTTGGAGAACCGATCTTGTATACTTGCGTTGCTCCGTGCAGCTGTATATCCTTCGCAACTCGTGCGACCACTTCTGTGTAGCTCGCTAACGAGCCCGAGAGGTTTTGTCTAGATCCTTATTCTTTGTTGTTCTATTATTATAGATCTTAACTTAATTATGGGGGCCCAATATTATTATTAACCATTCAACATTTACAACTAGTGTGTGCAATCATAAAACCATAAAGAGATGCATAAACATAACAGGAACATAAACACACAGTGTTTCAGAATCAACTTATCTTTTATTAATCCTTTGTTCAGATATAATCCCACCTCCGCCCTGTGCACTTAGCTACAAGGGTCCACGCACATAGCTACGGACTCTACCATACCTCTGCGCACTCAGCTACAGAGCCTCTTCCTACTACTACAACCCAAGACTCGGACTTACAGACTCAAGTCTAATTCAGCGTCCAAAACCCATATCATTTCTCAAAGCTTAGAACTCCCTTTTTCCCTTAGAGCCTCACTCTATTTATACAATCTCATGGTCCGTGGACCAAGGGTAGGCTAACACACTCTATATTAAATTACATTATTTTAGGGCAGACAATGCTAGACTCTCGCACTCCGTGCCCTTATTTTGCGGGGTCTTTACATTACATTGACCAAAACTTTTGGATTTAAGCCCCAAAAACATGCTATGGGGGGGATCCGCTACCCAACAAATGGGTACATTTAAATCTCTATATGGTAATATGAATGGTATTAATGATTTACCTACTATAATATCCATAGGTATATTGATATGGAATTACAACAAAACATTATATTATACTTTAGATTGTTCATGTTATCCTAAAATTTTATATGATTAATGTTATGCTTTTATTTTGATTACGGAAACATTTGATGTCTTGATTATAGTGTATGTAGGCACAAGAAAGATCATTTCCATTTGATCTAGATTTGGGTAATGAAATTGTAGGTAAGTGTACTTAGTACCATCAACAAAAGGGATGGAAACACTTATATTTCCATCTACTTGTATTCCTTTTCTATGAACTGGGTTGAAAATCTAAGGACACTTTTATGTAGTAGTTTCACACTATAAGCGTAGGCCATTGATTTGGTCACTGATTATGTTTGATTGAGATCCATTCTATAAGGTGATAACCTTATTTCTTAGTGATCATTAGTCTCTCAATAAAGGTAAGAAATTGTAACACCCTCCTTCCATGTCTACCCAAGTAACTGGCCAACTAGGGTGAACATGTGACAAGAAGTTACTATGATATGATTCAACCTCCTAAGTCACCTTAAGGAAGTGGAACAAAAAAAAACACACCAAACAGACCTTCCACATCAGCAACAGAACTCCTAAGAACCTTCCCAACCACTCAAGTAACCAGACCCTGGATCCCATGGAGTTTTTGGACAAATAAACTATCAAATTCTCCTTTGATATGGGCATGCAAGTGTCTAGAAGGATTTGGATGCTCCCATAGCATGCTATGCCACTGTCTAGGGAATTTTTTGCTCAGTACCGTGCTTGTGTCCCCAAGATTTGAGCCACTTTTTCAGACTCAAAGCCCAGGTCACTACCGAGAACTAAGTGACACCTTCATAACATAAAGATAACAATGGAATAATGATAAAAATGCAATTAATTAAGAATGCCTTTGATTGGACCCCTACTAACCATGATATGAATTTCATCAAACTTATCACAAATATGTAATCTACAAGTTTAAACAACAGATCTGAGCATAGGGGTCCATACTTATATGAGAATCATTAAGAAGCATTGTTCCCTTATACCATTAGCCACAATTTCATCTATTAGGCCATAGATACATTGTTCATTCATTTACAAATCAAAACATGATGAGAGCCATACTTCATCATTGTCATAAAACATGCACATAACCAGCATATAACCAATAACATAAAAATGATAATACAACAATCAATGTCACATAATAACAAGTACACTTACCCATCATTTATGAAAGGAAAGAGCTATTATTAACATATGCAAATTGTAACTAGGTCTGGGACTTCCATGTACCACTCAAGCATAGACATGGTTGAGCCAAATCTCTATTCATCCATTCACCCCCGAGCCATATTCCAAGAATGAATGTGGGATCTCATAAACCACATCAATCAAAACAATCCAGGGCTTCGAGAGGCCAAACCACCTTAACCCATCAAATAGTAATTCCACCTGATGATCGAAGATCACAACCATCACCATATTTGTCTTTACTCAAGCATTCCAGGGTTCTAGAGTGTTTGTTCCAACCAAGGCTTCCAATACTAGTAACTCAACCCACATCTTGTACAGGGCTCTAGAGAATTTGTCTATCCAAGGCTCCATGCCTAGTAACTCAACACACCAAGGGCTCCAGAGTGTTTTTCCAACCAAGGCCCCAAGACTAGTAACTCAACCCAAGTTGTTACAGGGCTCCAAAGCATTTTTCCAACCAAAGCTCCAAGAACTACTGACTCAACCCAACCTAAAGGAACATGAGAACCAACTAGAAAAAAAAGAAATAAACCACAACACCATGACAATCTAGGAAATGGAAAGGCTAGGTAAATCCACTATCAATCTAGGCAATTCTCCATGTTAGTGACATATCATGAAAAAAAAATCACGTGCATATGCCCTACATGCCAAAACTAGTGAGGAAAACATACATACAAAATCACAACCCATTGTAGTTGTTGATCCCGATGTCCTCTTGTGTTTTCCTGCTTTTCCATTGCCTTCTTGCTCCAAAACTACATGTATGCCACACTCTCTAAAATTGATCCAAGAAAACTATAAGTATCCAAGAGTATGAGAGAGAGAATAGAGAGAGAGCTCCAAAAATGAACGAACAAAAGTTTGGACAATATCTTTCTAACTGATCCTCAGAATCCTTTTTATTAATGAGGCCTCTATTTTCTTCATTTTCCATTAGTTTCCTTCATTTTCCTCCTCACATGAAACCTGTGACCTTTCACCTCCCTTTTCTCCTAATTTCCATTATTTTCATAAATAAATGTGCCAAAATGCCACTTTTCCTTTCCAAATCCTCTGCCATTACCTTTTCCAATTTCCTTAGCCATAATAAACTGAATGAACATAGACTAGGATGTTTTTCCCACCATTCAGCTTGGAATATGTGTCCCATGACTATGGTATTATATACATTTTTACATGAATTTTTACCAGGGTTGTTACAAAACCCTCCATGTTGGGAAAACACTGTCCTCATTGTTTATTTCCACCTATAACTAGCAAGACCGCTAAAAACAAAACATATTTCCCATAGAGCTTTATAACATAGCTCATTACAGTATTTACAATGCCCACTGTTGAAACATGAAAAACATATTGTTTATCGTAGATTTATAACACAACTTATTACGATATTTACAATTATACCTACATATACACACATACACATTTGCTTCAGCCAACAAATAATCATATTGTATATGGTGCTTTATAAATCCATCTCGATATAATATTTACAATAATACACACATATACACATATGCACATTTGCTCAACCAAAAAATACAAGGATACAATGAATGCATCCATAACAAGGGAATCTAAAGGCTCACACCTCCACCCTCAAGCTAATACTAGGATTCACCTTCTTCCCATGAAATCCAAAATCCATTGTAAGGTCAAATCTGCATCCAATGTCCAATGCTACAATCCAGCATCACTTGTCCTCTTAGTGAACAGTTATTGGCTCATTGTTCTAGGGAACACTCCCAATGTGCGTTTCATTCGATCTGGAAATGCTAATGACCAAAAAAATCCATCCCCAACATTCCCTTCTCTATTACACAGTCCCTCGGGAAATCGAGTCACCCCCTTTTGTGCAATCACACACCTTCCAAGTTCCATTGGCACCCCCATCCTAGGCAATCCATCCCTTGGCAAGGCTTACTTGCATCGTAAAATATAAAAATCAAGGCATATCCCTACCTTTAAACCATCATACATGTCATAGCATGCTCATGGAAATCAATAGACACTACTGGGTACCAGTGTCCCATAATGGCCCTGATCCTAAATGCTTTACCAGCATATTGTTTCCTGTTCCAATTCCTTTTGTTGTTGTTTCTAATGTGTGTCTTCAGTTTTGAACGCCCAACCAAACATTTCATGCTTTCCTGTACCAAGCACATAATTTCCAATAGAATCAAAATAAATTGAAATAACTTCAAATCATACCTCATTGGTGGCCCATCAACAAGGTACACTTGCAATTCTCTTCTCTTCCTATCGCAACAAGTGGGGTGGAATGTTATATACCTAGGGGGATAATATGGGGTACAAAGGGAGGTACCCAAGGTAATAATGTAATAAGGGGATGGGCCATAGTAATAAATAAGGTGGTTAACCCATATCATGTAAGGGACCACAAGTAGTTAGTAATAATGTAATGGGCCCATGGTATTAGTTTGATGGTATGAGGTAACCATGGTAATGATCCATGGTATTGTATGTATGAGGCCTATATAGAGGCTAAAGACTCCACATGGAGAGATGTCAAGGAATATTGTATGAATAGGCATATGGCTTGTGGAGTGTTCTCCTTCCTTGAGGAGTGAATGTATGGTGTTGCCCTACCTTAAGGGTTTGATCAATAAAGAATCATTTCTATCTATTAAGATCTTGTTATTTCTTGGGTTTATCTCTATTATCTTATATTTTCAAGTCAGATCTATAACAAGTGGTATCGAAGCTATAACAAGTGGTATCAGAGCTATAACAAGCAGTATCAGAGCTATAACAAGTGGTATCAGAGCACTTTCTTGGCCAAAAGTGGAGAATTTTTTTTCTTTTGCAGGATCTCTAGGGCGGCAAGTTTGCAGATCAAATCTATATGTTTTGGTGCAAAATCTGCAAAATATAATTGCAGATCTGGATTCTTTGTGAAAAAATACCAGATTTCAAAAAAGAAAATCGGCCAAATCGGAGTCTGGATAAAGGAGATATCGTTGAACTAAAAATCAGTGGTGCTTCAAACAAATGTTTAGGGTAGCGAGTTTGCGGCACAGATCTAGACGTCTTGGTGCAAGATCTACAAAATCTAATTGCAGATCTAGATTCTTTGTGAAAAAATACCCAATTTAAAAATAAAATCAGTTGAATTGGAATCCTAATGAGGGAGATATCGCTGATTTAAAATTAGCTCTTTTTTGCAAAAATTTTGGTGACGACGGGAGAGTTGTAGCGAAGATTTGAAATTCTAGTGCCTGGATCAAGATTTCTATCACATGGGCAGATACAGAATAGTTGTTCAATTTCAAAAAACAAGTCATAATAGGAATTTTGAGCAATATTGACGGAATTGTGACCATTTCAAATTTTCGCCAATTTTTTTGTGATGGCGGGCCTAGATCAGAATTTGAGGGACTTGTATAAATTTTATGGCTCTCATCTAGCCAAATGGCTAGCACAAATGGAGAAATATTTCAAATTGAATTATGTCTATGATGATGTGACTCAGTTGAGTATGGGAACAATGTACTTGGACAATGAAAGACGGCAATGGTGGCAAGGGCAACAATGTTGCTATGGAAGGCCCTTGACTTGGGACACATTCAAAAAAGCTCTTATGGACCACTTTGACCGTAAATCTAATCTTGTGGATAATCTTACACAGACAGACACACAACATAGCAAATATTTTATTTTTACAGGAAAGAAGGAAACCAAGAAACCTAAAGGATTGTTTTCTGCTGGTATCTCCTTATTGCAGGCTCATGGATTGATTCAGAAGGAGAAGATCATTGTGTCTATAAATCCTAGCTGCAAGCATAATTTTATCAATGTTAATTTGGCAAAAAAATTTCAAGTTCCAGCCAAACACATTGAAAATACACAAGTTGATGATGAGGATGTTCAAGTGTACAAGGATTTGAAGATTTCTATGGATAAGTATGTGTTGCATGGTGATTTTTATACTTCAGAAATGGATAATATGGATGTTGTTTTTGGATACCCTTGGATGGAATCTGTGGGTACTATCAATATTAATGTGCAAAAGAAATTCCTAAAGCTCTAGTATAAAAAGAAGAAAATTACATTACAGGATATTTCCATCAATAAACAGGTAGAGTTCCAGGGGCTGACATATCAAATGATGAGCCAGTGATGATCAAAAATCAAACACAAACAGAGGTTGAAGCAAAAAAGGTTACAGGTGCTGATACATCAAAAGAGGGCTCAATGGTTGATAAGACATGACAACAGGCACCACAGCATGCACCAGATAAGAGTCAGGGTCTAGTAAGGGGTGAATTAAAGACAAAGACATCGTGGGTTAAAACTTCAACATATCATCACCCACATCACCCCACAAGACAACAACCAACAAGATGGCAACCAATTAGCCACAAGGAAAACAACCCCTACAGGACAAATAGAGAAGAGCAAAGATCCACCTACTACACATCAACAAAGAAGAGCTTCCACGGTTAACTTCCATCTCAAGAGAGCGAGGCACCAGTGAGATCGAGGGTTCACCTTTCTCTTGGACGGCTAGATGCACGTGCATGGTACCAATGGACTACTCTTTTGAGTAGATCTTATTATTTGTGTTCTTCCCATGTTTCGGGGACGAAACATGCTAAGGGGGGTGGAATGTTATATACCTAGGGGGGATAATATGGGGTACAAAGGGGGGTACCCAAGGTAATGATGTAATAATGGGATGGGCCATAGTAATAAATAAGGTGGTTAGCCCATATCATGTAAGGGACCACAAGTAGTTAGTAATAATGTAATGGGCCCATGGTATTAGTTCGATGGTATGAATGAACCATGGTAACGACCCATGGTATTGTATGTATGAGGCCTATATAGAGGCTAGAGACTCCACATGGAGAGGTGTCAAGGACTATTGTATGAATAGACATATGGCTTGTGGAGTGTTCTCCTTCCTTAACGAGTGAATGTATGGTGTTTCCCTATCTTAAGGGTTTGATATTAATAAAGTGAATCATTTCTATCTATTTTGATCTTGTTATTCTAGGGTTTATTTCTATTCTCATATATTTCTGGGTTAAATCTATAAGAAGTGCTATCAGAGCTATAACAAGTGGTATCAGAGCTATAACAAGCAGTATCAGAGCTATAACACAAACTATCATCTTTGACCAAATCATCATATCACATCAGGTTATTTCAAAACACAACCATCATAGATCAAAATAATAAATCACATGTAACCATCATAAACCAGAATCATAGATTACATGTAATCATCATAAACCAGAATCATAAATCACCTGCATAATAAAACTGAAATAAAATATTGTTACTTATCCTTTAATTAATCATTAGCTTCTACCTTTGTCCTTATTTTTTGTGCACTTTGAATCAGTTGCCACACCCAACAAATTCCCAGTTCCTTCTCCTCAATCATATACACATACCCATAGTGTGCATCACACACATACAACACCATGCAATACCTGTGTTTACACCTAACACACCGCACATACATATACACAGTGTACAACACCACGTAATACATATTATTACATCTAGTGTACATCACCACACAATACATACACATACACCCAATGTACATCACAATACATACATCTATACCTGATGCACAACACCACATAATACATGTACATACACCTACCGTACAACACAACACAATAAATGTACTACATAGAGTACAATATAATGAGTACATATGTCACGATACCACACCTACATAATGCACATACATATTACCGCATGTACACAACACAACATGTACGACATGCACATAATGTCGCTTGCACGCCAATACCACATGTACAACATGTGCACAGTACCACCTATACACATCACCACCTGCACAATGTGTACACTGTATCACATGTACATGACACCACGTGCAAAATGTGTACACAACACCACACGTACATCATATCACCTATACAATGTGTACACAATGCCAAACGTACACAACACCACATGCATGACATGTACACAACACCACATGCATGACATGTACACAACACCATATGCACTGCATGTACACAGTACCAACTATACACAACACCATATATACAACATGTACACGACACCACATGCTCACAACACCACATGTACAATCATGCACATAAAAACATATGTACATAGTACCACTTATACAACATGCACACAACACCATATGTGCATAGCACTGCATGTACAACATGTACATAGAATCATAGATACACAAAACTGCATATCCAACATGTACATAACACCATCTATGCTTAACACTACATATGCAACATTTGCACAACACTATATGTACCACCCTGTACATAGCATTGCATAAACAACATGTACACACACAACACCACATGTGCACAACATCACATATGTAACATGTACAATATATACAACATATGCACAAAAGTAGTACCACACATCCAAAACCACACTTTCTCTACCAAGAAACCTTGCTTCTAGTGTCTCTCTACCATCCATGCTTATCCTAGCATGCTGCAAAGTACACTGCTTTCATTCCACTGATGTATCTCTCAACATAGCATTTCAATAACATAAACATAGACATAGTATAAACACATAATATAAACTCATATCCACACGATACTGACCTCATAAATCTGTCAAGGCTACTCTTCCCACTTGATCCCTAATGAACTAGGAACCTCTTCATGTCATTCACCTGCATAAGCAATCATTCCTCTACAAGAATGATCCCTAGTGACCTTGTCTTACAATGACATACATCCATACATGTATACATATAAGCATCAACATAAAAAAATCATGATCCTTGATGACTCTGTCAAATAACAATGTACATACATATATGTGCATATAAACATTTACATAAAGCAATCATGATGGCAACGTAATTACTAGATATAATAAGGGCAAGGTTAATAGAACTTCCTTTATTCATGCACAACATGCACAATATTGAGAAACATATTTCTCATCATATCCAAGGCATCTGAAGCCTCAAATCCATTTACTTTACCCTTTATGTTACATTTATCATGACTTTTTTGCCACCGTCCATTATCCCAATGGACCAAACCAATCCAACTAGTTGCCATACACTTGCCTTCAGATTCCCTTATAGATGCATCAACTTGATCTAAGTTTTACATTGATTGTTAGATTTGATTCATCTCTCCCTGAGCTCCACTAACTTTCCTCTTTCCTAACCAATTCCCAAGAGCCTAAAAACATAAAAGGAAAGAAAAGTGCAAACAAGAAGAAAACCATGGAAAACTAACAATAATATGACACCACAAACAAAGTGCCATGGCCATGTACAAAACACAAAAAAAACAATTGCAATCAAGCACAAAAAATCAAGAAAATACCAAAAGCACAAGAATGGCAATAGATTCCATGACTCAATCCCCATGGTTCCTAGTGCTTCCAAGGGAAAGCTCAACCTAAGCCTTCTTCAAGATTTCATGGCAGCCTCTTTTCCATACAATCCCTTGCTTCATACTGCCATCAACTCATAACTGTCAATGCATAGATAAACATAAAAATACATTGGTTACCTTACCTCATTCTTCCAAGCATGCTATATTGCAACTGAACACATCCACATCATCTTTCAAGGGACTCCATTCCCCTTGTTAGATCTAGCTATAACAAGACACCAGCTATTATACCTATCAAATACATGTCCATGAATATAGCGCATACCCGCATAATGTCAGATGAAATCAAGGTTAAGAAGACTTCCAGTATGCAAACACTCATTCATTTGGAATTAGGGTTTTTTAATAGCCAAAGGAATTATTGCCTAATTCCTTTCTTTTACCTTGTTACCTTGTTGCAATCGAGGCTTACTATGTACGGTCACATCACCCAACTATTAGTCATATAAACACATCAACTGTTACCTTATCAATCTAATACCAGACATATTGCCTTGCAACTGCTCACACATGTCAATCTCAAATTCCAAAGGTCAAGACATCATGTATATTAATTTGAAATCAATCTTTACCAAGTCTAACAACAATGTCATACTCAAAAATCAACCACATTCATCAGTCATGATACATAATGTTGCCACTATCACCTACTTACACTCAAGTACACATCAACTGTCTCAACACATATGTATTCGTACGACCATCTTGAAACAAGATCATTTCGACAAGAATCTTATAGACACATACTCATATTATTCAATTAATGAAACATTCAGACAACAAATAGATGACATAATATACACCAAGCACAAAAAAATCAAATAAATGACATAGTCAAACATTCAAACACCAAATAAATGACATAACAAAACACATACCTTAATGTATCTCAACGAGGCTATCTTGTCTGCACAATCAAGCAAGATTAGCACAATATAACATCACAACATATCAATTCAACCATAAATAACATCATGATATCCATGACAATAACTAGCTAACATGTTCACATTATAAACTCATAAATAATTATCATTCATGCATAACAATCACATATGCAAAGTCATACTAGATTAATACAACACAATATCACAAATATGTTGACTCATACCTAAATATCATAACTCTAACCATCTGCATAAGGTAATCTAATTTAATATGATACATATAATATCATGACGTTAATGGTATAACCCTAATCATCAAGTTAACTAATATATAGAAACAATAAATTAACATATAGCATGCTCATCGACAACATATAACATAATCATCGAGCTAACTACAAGTTAACATATAACATATTCATCAATGATATATAACATAGTCATCAAGTTATTTGACATAAAAGAACATTAGAAATGTGATGGGCCTCTAAATTAGACATAAATTAAGGCCCATGCCTCTGAATTAAACATAAATTAGGGCCCATATGACTATCCTTCAACACATTAAACCTCTATTTTTGCATTAGATAATGTATTTTTAACTTTAATATATTCATTAGGAAGGTTTATGAATAACTGCATATTTGTGCCTAATATTATTTATTTTTGTGGAATATTATGAGAATATTCAGCATATTATGAAGATTTGGAGGAGGAGATAATTTAGGGACTTGCTCCCTACTATAGGAGGATCAATATTAAATAATAAATCAACAAGATATTATGTAATTATGGCATAGATTGTGGAACTACAATGATTGAGAAAATCTAGGAATGCGTTCCCTACCATTTAATGCAGATTCCTAGTATTGGGAACGAGATCCAATAATCAAGGGATTTTGGTCAGGAAAGCTTCCTCCTTTCATGGGGAATGATTCCTAATCATTTTATATAAGTACCAAGTCAAATTTTCTTCTAGGGATAGATTTTGATTAGTCTTCTTGTGGAGAGAACTCGTATTTTTGCAACTCCATTGTATTTTCTTGCAGGGATGTAATTGTATTGATGAAAATTATGAAGATTGGTGTCATGTTCAACTTATAAATCTTGTTCTCCTCCATAGGTCTCTAAATTTCCTTGGGCTTCACAATCCCAAGAGCCTCAGAGCACTTTTGTATCATTTTATTTCCTTCTTCTCATTTCTTATTCAGATGCATCTCTTGTTTTTGTTTCTTTCTATTTCTGCATTTAGTATTAATGATTTCTTGTTGTAGGATTGGGCTAGATGGTTGATGTAAGTTCTTTTTCAAGACCAAAAAAATCATTTCATCCTTGGAAAATATTTTCAAGGTCATAGTAATCATTGAGCTACTTGGATTAGTCTTCTTATTCTCAAATCTAGATTTCTGGAACTCCTTTGTAACAAAAAACAGTAAATTTCTGCTATTTTTTAGAGCATGCTAATGAGCTTCAATTGAGTTAGTTACACTTGCACTAGAACAAAAAAACATTCTATTTAATAACCAAAGTTACCCCATTTCATTTTCATTTGATTAGTTTAGACATTTGATAGATTTACTAGCTCACTAGTTCTCAAATTTCTGGATTTTAGACTAGTAATTTTTCATTATTTAATAAATACTTCCCATGTTTAGATGACTTTTTGGATAGATGCAGATAATAATGCGTGTTTTTATAGGAGATTATACATTTCATGGAGATCTCATCTCGCCTCATCCACCCATGTCACCAAAATCCAATAAAGTCTCAATCCAAGTTGTTGTTTTATAAGCAAAAAATATCATTTCCATTGAGCAAATCTACCCATATTGAAGCCCTTGCTTGATTTCTGGGTAGTTCCCACCACCTCCATGCCTTATTATTCTATTATCCACATTTCTTAAGCTCCTTTCCACCTTCTAGACCACTTCCCAAGCTTTCGACCTATCTTTTGTAATAAAACAGGGGATCTTGTAGACATCATGTAGGAACTAGTACATCCTGTAGGAACGAGTACATCCTGTAGGAAATCCTATAGTGGTCTGTTCTGAGCCCGAATTGAAAAAATAATCATTTAAGCTAAGTTTAGGCCTCTACTTGACCTCCAAGCCATCAAAACCATTGTACCTCTCTTCCTCCACACCTGTCTCCCCTACCAAAGAACAAGGAAAGATTAGCATTTGCATCTATAAAAAGAAAAGATAAATAAAATTAGTTCTTTTTATTTCTTAATTAGCACATGCACATAGTAGTTAATACTCCCTAGATCAGACTCCATGCTCGATTAATTTAAATCATCACATGTGATAAATAAGGTTAAGCTAGGTTTCTTTTACATTTAGTTCATGATCTTTATGCAATTAGAATAGGTTTCTTTCCTTGTACTTTATTTCTTGCAATAGGTTAGGGTTTCCATTTCGAGCATTTCATTTTTTTCAATTAGTTTAGGATTTTATTTGAATACATGCACTCCATTGCATCATGACAAAAAAAAAATGACACATTGTATGTTGCACCTATAGTGTCGATACCTCTTAAGTTTGTATGAACATCGGGTTGATAATTAAAGTCGATAGCCTTGGGAGTTGAAACATTCTTGTTGCAAAACGAAGGCTCATCAATTTTTGACACCATTGTCAGGGATTCTTTCAAAATATGAACTATTTTCTTCCATAGTTTATTGATTTCTTTTTACTTTTTGCAAAAACAAAAATTATTTGCATTAGGCATATTTCATTTCAAAAATAGAGAAGTGCATTGCATTAGTGTTTTCATTAAATCATAAAAACAAAAAAAACAAATCCCCAGCACAACCCAACCCCCATTTGATCACATGGTGTAGTAAGAGCCACATCACCATTCACTTTTGCAGGTACAAGAAGAAGATGGAAAATAATGTGGAAGAAATGGATGGAGATGATGACAATGAGGAAGATCCTCTCAGATTCCCCATTCAAGATATTGATGTTAGTGTGAACATGAAGAACATCCCTCCATATTTTCTTCCAAAATTTCATGGTCTAAGGTTAGAGGATCCATAAACATTTCTCTTTGAATTTGAAATTATTTGTAGATCTTATAGTTACTTTTTAAACACTCAAAAACTGAGATTGTTTCCAACAACATTGAATAATAGAGCTCTTAAATGGTTCATGAGTTTACGGACTAATTCAATAAGATCATGGAATGATATGCAAGATATATTTCTAGATAAATATATAGATCGTGATCTTAAATAAGAAATGTTTAGAATGAATCAAAGAGAATATGAGAGTCTAGAGGATCTAATAGAGAGGTTCATGTATAATGTTAATAGGGAAAAACTACATCATTTAGGATCTGACACACTAAAAACCCTCTTACTTAGAAATATTAGGGATGAGTAGATTGATATTATTGATCTCATGAGTAGAGGTGATGTATATCAATTATCATTTGAAGAATTTTTTAAAATGTGCAAACACATATCAAGAGGAAGGGCAAGAGTTAGTCAATCAACATCAATATTGGTAAGTCAAGCTAAACTTGGAAATTTGCTTGATAACTTTAAAATAGAAATTCTTAGCAATCTAAGTGAATAAGTAGAAATGTTAAGAATACAAAATGAGCAAAAGGAAGATGTTGATATTCGTGTTTTCCATGCATGATCATCTGATGTTAAATATTGCTCCTCATTACCAAGGTTGAAGGAAGTTCACCAAGAGGATAATGGAGCAAGTCAATTGTCAATGCAGCTATGTTATGTAGCTCCAAGAGGACCGTGGTAGCCTATTCAACTTGACTTGATGCAAAAGCCTAATTCACAATTTCAAGCTTATGAACATCCATCTCAAAGTAATTGGAACACACCCTTTCTTTGGCAACATTGGCCATCTCAATCCAAAAACCAATCTTGGCAACAAGGTTGGCAAGGAACTTATGGGAACCATCCACAATATCCTCAATATTTTTCTCAATATTCTCCATTCCCAACTCCATGTTATCACTACCATTCATCTCCACCACAACCACAACCCGAACCACATCCATCTCAAATATCCACTCTCACTCAACTACTTGTACAACCATTTGCAAACCCACACATTGAAGTAGCTCAACCCACTTATAATATTGAGGTACAACACTTCCAAACATCTCCTCTTGAGATCAATGTTATTCACCATAGCTCAGGAAGAGTATTGCAAAAAAGATATTATCCTAATATCATTGAAGGACCACATCTAGAAGAAGAAGATTCAAATGAGAAGACCACAGAATCATGGGTTGCACTTGATGAAGAGCAGACATCAAAATCAGAGATTGAGAAAGCTCTCTCATGGTTACCATCAAATCCTCCATGTATTCAAGAGAAAAATCAACAAAAAGA
>APFE030009806.1:3538-31487 GCA_000404065.3 Pinus taeda
ATGTATTATTATTATTAGAGAAATATTTTTACATTTTTAGGGCTTCCATTTCAACGAGATAAATTACTATACATTATTTAAAAATTCGAATCTAATGATAAATGATGATAGGACAACAACATTGAGAATAGCAAATTAACTTAACCTTTGATAAATAATAAATAATATTTATTTAAATACATTCAAAAACAGTTGTCTATAATGCGACTTTTTGAAAGTCTTTCCGGTGCGTTTTTTTTGTCAAAATCCGGCAGCAATTTATTGGAATCCTAGTTTCTGCACAATCAAAGCGTCCCAGGGGTTTTTCAGGGTGCTGAATCTAAATATGCAGTTAAAAAACCATTTTAACGGCAAGATTTAACCTCAATTTCTTCCGCCGGATTCCGTCACTGGAATCTCCAAAAAATCCCATTATAGACAACTCCCATTCAAAATGGTAGAAGTTTAATATTCGAAGTTGTGGGTTTATTATCCATGTTTTTTGTGAAAGGTGAATGCTAAAACCCTTGAGTGGGCTCAAACGACTGTATGAATGCCAGCATGGCTATCTCTTTATTTGTTCTGCCCACAAATTTGCACGCACAAGAGCATCCAAATAATAACTTGAATTCTGCAACATCACTCTTTTCTAGTAAGGTATGTAATACTTTGTCAGTGATCAATATGAATCAGGCAGCAAATTAAGAAATATTCATAGCACAGTTCGAATGATAAATGTTGTATAAGCTGGGATCTAAATGCTTTTAGATTCGAAGATGTACATAACATTTCTTACTTTGCTGGGAGTTGATATTGTTTGCCTTTTTATTTAAACCTCTGAATTGGATGTAAAACTGAAACTGAAATTTAAATGTGTTGTGAAACTACAAACAGTTCTCCATTTGTTATGGGTATAGCAGGAGGGATATGCGGTATAGATGTTCTGCCATTGGCACTTCCACAGCCAATGCCAGTGTTGTTAATGAGGAAGGCAATGTGGTGGTTCGGCAGAAGCTTCCCAAGCTCTTACAGCGGTGCATTGACAGTAGGAATATGTCAGAAGGCAAGCAGGTCCATGCTTGTTTCCTCAAAGATGAAATTGAGGCGGGTATAGTCATATGGAATAACCTTGTCAACCTATATGCCAACTGTGGCCAGTTAGAGTATGGACGCCAACTGTTTGATAGAATGTCTCAACGAAATGTCGTCTCATGGACTCTTATAATAGCAGGATATGTCCAAAATGGCCAACCTCACGAAGCCCTGAAGCTTTTTCAGGGAATGAATCAGGTGGGCTTTTTCAGGGAATGAATCAGGTGGGTATCAGACCAAACCACTTTACAATTACAGCCATTGCTCGGGCATTGTCTAGCCTTGCAGATCTTGAACAGTGCAAGCTGCTTCATGCTTATGCTATAAAAGCTGGTTTTGAACTCAATATCTTTGTGGGGAGTGTTCTTATTGATACGTATGCCAAATGTACAAGTATAGAGGATGCGTGCAAACTATTCGATGGGATGCCTGACTCAGATACTGTTGTGTGGAGTGCCATGATTGCAGGATATGTGAAGAATGGGCAGAGCGAGGACGCTGTTAAACTCTTTCGCCAGATGCAACGAGAAGGGATGAGACCAAATCGGTACACCTTTGCTGGTGTTCTTAACAGTTGTGGTAACCTGTTATCGCTAGAATGGGGTGAGGAAGTCCATGCCCAGCTTATAAAATTTGGTTTGGAGTCTGAAATCTCTGTGGCAAGTAGCCTTGTTGACATGTATGCAAAATGTGGGAACGTGGAGACTGCTTTGCAAGTGTTTGAAAGGATGCCTCACTTAGATGTGGTCTCATGGACTGCAGTAATTTCAGGATATGTGCATAATGGGCGTGGGCATGAAGCCATGGAACTCTTTTGTGAGATGCAAGAGGCAGGCATGAAACCCAACCAATATACCTTTGTAAACATTCTTAGGGCTTGTGCAGATTTCGTAGGTGTGGAACAATGCAAACAAGTCCATGCCCACATTGCCAAAACTGGACATGAAATATATAGAACAGTAGGCAGTGCTCTTGTGGACACGTATAATAAGTGTGGATACATAGAGGAAGCACAACGATTGTTTGATAAAATACCCGAAAAAAATTTGGTAATGTGGACTACAATGATTGCAGGCTATGTACAGAATGGTTTTTGCAAGTCGGGTTTGGAACTTTTTCACAAAATGCAACAACTAGGATTGAAGCCCAACCATTACACTTTTTCCAGTGTTCTAAGAGCATGTTGGAGCATGTCAGCTATGAAAGAGGGTAAGATTGTCCATGCCTGCATCATAAGAAATGGGTTTGAGTCAGACACTGTTGTTGGTAGTGCCCTTATTGATATGTATGCTAAGTGTGGAAGTGTGAAGGAAGCATGCAAATGGTTTGAAAAAATGCCTGAGCAGAATGTGATTTCCTGGACTGCAATGATAACAGGATATGTCCAGAATGGGCACGGTGAAGAGGCACTTCAACTCTTCAAACAAATGCTTCAGGTGGGTGTAAAACCAAATGAGTTCACCTTGGCAGGTTTTTTAAGTGCATGTGCCAGTCTTGTAGTTCTAGAAGAGGGCAAGGGAGCTCATGCCCACATTATCAAAGTAGGACTTGAATCAAATGTATCTGTTGGCAGTGCCACCGTTGACATGTATGTCAAGTGTGGGGACATAGAAAATGCACGCAAAGTGTTTGATCAAACTCTTGAACGGGATGTTGTCTCATGGACTACAATGGTTTCAGGGTATGCCCAGAAGAGTTATAATGAGGATGCTCTAAAGCTCTTCTGCCAAATGCAAGAAGCGGGAGTCGATTCAAATCAGTATGCTTTCTCTAGTATCCTCAAGGCATCTTCCAGCTTAGTGTCTTTGGATAGAGGCAAGAAAATCCATGCACAGATCCTCAAACATGGACTCAATTCAGATATAACTGTAGGGAGTTCCCTTGTTGACATGTATGCTAAGTGTGGGAGTATAGAAGATGCACGCTGTGTGTTTGACAAAATGCCTGAACAAGCTATAGCCTCATGGAATGCAATGATAACAGGATACGCTCAGCATAGCCATGGCATAGAAGCCCTTCAACTTTTTGAGAAAATGCAATCAATAGGCATGCAGCCTGATCACATTACATTCGTTAGTGTGCTCTCTGCATGTAGTCATGTAGGCATGGTGAATGAAGGCCGCCGTTTCTTTGATTCCATAAGTCGGGATTATGGTATTGAACCGACAGTAGAGCACTATTCGTGTATGGTTGATCTTCTTGGCCGTGCAAGGTGTCTTGATGAAGCTATGGATTTTATCAACAAGATGTCTTTTGAGCAGGATGCTTTGGTGTGGGGGACCTTACTTGGTGCCTGTAGAATATATAATAATGTTGAGCTTGGAAAACGTGTTGCAGAGAACATTATTGAGTTGGAACCTCAAGCTTCTGCAACATATGTGCTGTTGTCAAATATTTATGCAGCAGCAGGTATGTGGGATGATGTGGCAAAGATTAGAACCATGATGTTAGAGAGGGGGAGAAGGAACGAGCCAGGTCATAGCCAGATTGAAATCAAAAACTCCTTGCACACATTTGTTGCAGAAGACAGATCACACCCACAAAGTGAAGAAATCTATGCAAAACTGAGGGAACTAACCAAGCAGATCAAAGAAGCAGGCTATGTACTTGACCCAAGTTTTGCATTGCATAATATGGAGCAGGAACAAAAGGAACAGTGTCTATTTCATCATAGTGAGAGGCTGGCCATTGCCTTTGGTTTTATCAGCACACCTCCTGGGACAACTATTCGAATAATCAAGAACCTTCGTGTATGTGGTGATTGCCATACTGCTACAAAGTTCATCTCCAAGATTTCTGAACGAAAAATTATTGTAAGGGATACCAATCGCTATCATCATTTCAAAGATGGCCTATGTTCATGTGGAGATTATTGGTGATGCTCAGGGAGAGAGGTGACATATTCAAACTCGGGTTATTCAAGAAATCTATTTTCTTTTGGGACATGCCTGTACTCTGACATTAAAAGACAACTGGATTACATTTCTTGTTACAGTTAGGAGTCATAGGCCATCTCTAACAGCTTCTTCATCAAACATAGGCTTACGACTGCCATGATTTCAGCTTTTGCTCCTAATTTGAAGCAGTCTGTATCTTTCCTGAATATACTAATCCTGTCTGTGAACTGATTTGCTAGTTCATCTCTAAAAGCTAAAATTTCTAAATTAACTCTATTGGATTCTGAATCTCTTAAATTGAATATGTTGAATTCCACATTGTGCCTCACTCTTCACCTCCTCTTCGACAAGAAGCAATTGCTATTTAGCGTTGATGCATCCCGAATATCTCTGCCATGTGTCCTGCCCATCCATTTACCCTCTAAAAGTACTCCTTTCCACTATGGAGGGTCCACAAAGGGATATACATATTCAGATTCAACCCAATTCCAGAAAACACGGGTGAAACAGCAACCCCAAAGTTCTATTCCATTCTCTTTCTTTTGAAAAATGATACAATGTCCATCTGATCAACCTGTTGCATAGAGTCTATCCTTATCTGCTAGTTACTGATGGAGATCCATTCATCCTAAGACATGAAAGTTGAAAGCCTCTCTTATTTTCCAAATGCATTAAGTTACTGATCAAACACTCATCTGTGTCTCTAAGCCCACATCTTTATTTGATCTTTCTGCCTGAAAATTTTGACTGGATATATAAATAGTCTTTTCGTTTCTTAGTTCCTAAATAATTTGCTGTGCTTCTGGCGCCAGTTCTTCAAATAAGACCTGTAAACTCTAAAGTTCAGAGGCATCTTAAATAAGCAATGTTCTGGAAACAATTTTTATATTTCCAGAACAACATTTTAATCAACAACAGTTAGATGTTAAGATATGTTTTACTATTTGCCATTCTAGCCAAGTCTGGGAATGAGAGTCCCATAAATACCTCACTTGTGAAATTTACTTCTGGAGATTCTTTTACCTATGCATCTCAAGAGCAGGTCCACATAGCCCTTGCTGAAGAGAATGTCCAAATTGAGCGAGCTGCATTCACCTGTCATCTTCATTGTTTTTTGAAGTCCTGCTGCAACTCTAGAGAGGCTGTTTACCAACCATTCCTGATTCTCTTGAGAATTGGCGAACCTACTATTTTGAACAGAGAGGGTTCTCCAATCACATTACATAGTCCAAAAATTTCTTTAATCCTGTCGATGTGAACTTCTGTTTCTATTCTGTATAAGAATTTTCCAAGGGGCATCTCCCTAAATTGCTCTTACAATCCATTTTGCTGTCAATGCCATTCTCTGGCTATGGATATCAGGCCCATGCTTTCTTTGTCTCTGGGTAGGGTTCAGATTTACTAAGAAACAAGTGGGAGATTTTCTTCCCCTCCTCTTTTACCCATACCCTGATACTGAAGAAAGATACTGGAAGAGTATTAGACATGGACAGCTGCTGAGATTCTATCTATGATAGTAAGTTTGCCTCCCAAGAGTGAATCCCAATAGATCCAATTCACTATTCCCTGCTACTTCTGGGATATTGTGCTTCTCTCTATCTATGAAAAGATTATGGAGAAATCGAGGAAGAGGGACTAGAGGATCTCCACCGGCTTGCTGAAGGAAATTAATCGGATTCCATATGCATCTGACATCCTACTGATCTGACAGGGACAGTGAATTTCACATTGGCAGAACACCAGAATAAGGAGGTGATGAAGCATGTTTTGTATCTGATGCATCTCTGGTCCACTTTTAAGCACTGTCGGGATCCCCTGGAGAAACAAAGTCGGATGGATTTCATATAATTGTTTATACTAGAACTGAGGCCCTCAATTCTTCAGCGGCCCAGTTGGCAGATTTAGATAGCTTAAGATGGTGTATGTCAATATATTTTCTTTCTGCTGTATGTCTGCATATGTTACAATTTTGGATGTAATGATAATTTAGTGTAATTACAGCAAAAAAAATACTAGTTTGGGTGGATTCTTTGAAGAAAACGATCAATTGATTTTTTGTGAGGAAAGAAGAAGATTGCTTTGCATTTGACATGGGTTGTTAATTCTAATGCTGTAACAGAGCTGTTATTAAATCAAGGGTATTTACTACAAAGCTAAGAAACATGAGACATCCAACCAGGGGACTGTGTCCATACCCCGCTTATTGGATATAGACATGCTAGGACACATGTTTGGCATATGTTCTAAAACAGTACACATGTTCGACATGTACCATAGATATGTCCTACGTGTCTGACTCTGAAAAATGTTTTTTCGTTGTTATTTTCTCACTTTCAGCGATAGGTAAAGATCCCTCACTGTCTCTCATTATGCAGATGAAGGTAAAATTGAGATTTGAAGGTATTCTAAGTCTCATTATGCAGATGAAGGTAAAATTGAGATTTGAAGGTATTCTAAGTGTTTTGTAAATGTTCTATTTTTGAAAAAAATTAGATGTTTATGTCTATATTTCATTTTCGTAATGAGAGAGAGAGAGAGACTGACTTCCGTGCTATGTTTCTAGGGTCAATGTGTCTCTTATTGGACATTCATATTCCCATGTCGTCTGTGTCCCATTGTCCTTGTATCATGTGACTTAGCTATAAGGAAGTATTCTTCTATTGCTGAAATGGAGGTATTCTTAAATCAGGGGTTGGCATAGACCAAGGATTTCAATCTCTGCTTCTATTTTTTTTTGTATTTTGTGTCATCAGAGAGTTAAACTATAAGTCCCTAGCCAATAACAAAGTCTGAGACTACATTCGTATGAGTTGTCATCCTTATCCACTGATGAGGTGTTGTCATTATCCACTGATGAGTTGTCAGTGAGATATAAATTAGAAGCGGTCAAATACACTTACTAAAAATTAATATCATGAGATCATTATGAGTGTAGAATATGACATAAAGCCTTTTTGGCAAGTTTTTGTGTTGTGTCTTTCTTGTGCTCTATCTCTTAAAAATAAGCACCCATATATAAAATTTCGTATCAGTTGAGTTAGTAGCTCATTTTTCCTTTTTTTGTGACAGAATGTGGGTAGTCCATGTGAGTGAAATTTCTGTTTGTGTTCATATGTAATCTTGGAATGGAAAAATGCATCATTTGATGGAATTGTAGCCATTTGGAATATATGAAAATGGAACTGGTGCCCTTTTATATGGCAGCTAATGGATTATGGCGAACCAATTGATATATATAGCCTTTTTCCTTTTTTTGTGACAGAATGTTGGTAGTCTATGTGAGTGAAATTTCTGTTTGTGTTCATATTGGATCTTGGAATGGAAAATGGAATTGTGGCTATCTAGAATATATGAGAATGCAACTAGTGCCATTTTGTATGGCGGCCAATAGATTATGGCCAGCCAATTGGATGTATATAGGCACCGTACTGAACCCCAGATTCTCAGAGAACATATCAATGTTTTAAAACTCCGACTCCGACTCCGACTCGGTATCGACTCGGCCGACTCGATTTCAATGACTCGGTCATTGAAAAAAATACATTAAATATTTGTTTTTTATAAAAACACATAGTTTTAAAGATTTTCATTCATATTTTCAAACACACAACATTAAAATATAGATAGAGGACAACGTATGATCAAATTAGGCTCATGAATATATCCATTATATCAAAATGGCACCCAATGCACTGTCCAATACATACACGATGATGATATAGAGATCAAAACAAAAACACATAACCAAGGAGGCTATAAATGCCCTCTACAACAAAATTCTGTGACCAGTACTACTGGCTATTGCTAGAGTTGCCAACATCATCTGGCTCAGTGTTACTTGGGAGCGGGAGCGAAAGCAGGGAGTGAGAGCGAAAACGGGAGCGGGAGCGACATTTTCAGAAGCTCCTGGTTTGGGAGCAAATCCCGGAGGAGTTCGACAACCAATGTCACTAACATCAAGGTACATAGTGGGATTGGTGCTCTTGATTAAATACGAGTTCCATACCCTAATACATGACAAAATTCAATGGAAACATTGCAATCCCCCAATCTTGAAATCCTGAAAAACTAATAAGTCTGCTACATTTTGAATGAAATCTAAAATTCTACTTTCTCCATATGAAATCCAATGATGCCGGAACCACTCTCAAACATCCTGAGTCATTTCATGGTAATGTTAAAAATTTAAGTAAAAGGATGAAACTGAAGATTAAGGAGAATGTCACTTGAATAGCATATCATGAAATTTGAATAGCATATCAATACTAGGAGAGGGTAATGAACCTCAAAGACCAAAAAACCAATTAATAAAACCATTTGGAGTCCCCCACACTCGGAAAAAACATAAAAAAATAAAAAAATAAAAAAAATTGCATTTTTGGGGGTTCACTGGCCGCTTTCCTTGACCCGGTCGGGTTGATACAGACTCGGCCGAGCCGACCGAGTTAATATCGAGCTGGCTGAGTTATGCAATGACTCGGCCGGCCGAACCGGTTCAACCACCGAGTTGAATTTTTTTTGGCCGACTCGGCCGAGTCGGTTCCGAGCTGGCCGGGTTTAAAAACACTGGCCCACAGTCACCTCAGCTAAAGCTCCCTTTTCTTTACGAACTTTCACCAATGGGAGGAGTCCCGTTATGAGAAGAATCACTAGAATAGATGGATCAATGATAAGATATGGGGTGATTCCTAAATCCTATTCACAAGAGGGAGATACTCGATTAAATAGATTACTTGCTTAAGAAGCAAGGTGATAAGCTCTCTAGTAAGGGCTAGGGGGATGCTTCAGCCTAGGTTTAGAGGATATGCCTTGACAAGGGGCTTCATAGAATTGAGGATCATTATGGAGAAATGGATTCTATATAATCCTTCTGGAATTTGAGTTATAGAGTTGCGAGACCACAAAGAACCCAAGTGGACCCATACTAGGTCAAGAGTATGGAGTTGATCAACCAAAGAGGGGCGTGACCTAATAAAGGAAGAGAATATGATCAAAGGATTAACTTTCTTTTGAAATTTGAATGAAATGATCCAAATGAGAACACTAACCCAAATTAGCCTAGGGAGAGAAATGGTCCTCGGGCTAGGGCTTATAATATCTCAGGATTCCATCGTCGGATTGTGCTAAAAATTGGAGGACCACTTGAGAATACCCCAACACAGTTGTGGACCAAATTTCAAGGTGTTTAGATGGCTATAAGAGATTTCGCTTGATTCCCTAGGTGACCCTCTAGAGTTAGGCCTAGAATTTGGAAAAGTAAAGAAAAGAGAGGTAAATTTGACCACCAAAGGGATACAAGGATCAATGTCTTATTGTTTGGGCTTAATGGAGTCAAAATACACATTGATCGAGAATTTTCGTCAGCTAAGGAGCCCTAATTGATTTTTGCTAGCCTCTCCAAGGGCAACAACTAAGTCAATAAGGATTTATACTTCAAATTTGTCAAAGAGATGCAATTTCGAGGTTTTTCAACCTAAGAGGTGCTTCTAGGAACATTCACCCAATGCCTCAAAGAGTCATGCATGCATTAAATCATTTATTCAAGGTCCTAGAAGAATTCCGCATTACATTAAACCATACAAGAATAATGATAACAATATGCATGCATTTGACAAGTAAGATGACAAGAATAGCATTAAAATTCACTTACATGTGAGAGAGAGGGTATATCCATTCATCCACTTTGAATTAGAAAGAAGCTCCAAAGAAAATAGCGAAAATCCAAACATCATAGTGCATTAAGAAACTACAAAAAGTTTATCCCAACAAAAAGTGCAAAAATATCTCGAGAGATAGTATTCCAATCCAAGTGATGATGAGAGAAATGAATCATCCTCTCATTTATTTATAGAATTCAATAGGGGATTCAAATAGCCTAATTTTACTTATTTAGCCCCAAATAACAAAATAATGTGCAATAATAACATTCCTTGGTGACAAGCCTATCAAGATAGCTCAATAACATAAAAAGAAACCTCTCAAGAGGGTAGAATGATTAACATAATAAGTCGTTGGGCCTTTGAGAAGACCTAATGGAGTCCCAAATGTGCCATGGTGAGAGAATGGACCCTAGAGTCCAAACATAGTGGACAAGGGGTTGGCCCCTTGATATCCAAGCAAGTCATATGTGGTTCCCCAAGTGGGTGTGGGGGCAATATGACATCCTCATGGGTTTCCAAGTGGATCGATACTGCCTGTAAACCATCTGTAAGGGTTGGGATGATGACATAATCCATCCCTTTGTCTTTTGCACTGAGACACATCCCTATCTACACCCTGGAACATCTACCAAGTGTATAGTGCAAGTGTGGAGTTAGCTAGGCATGGTGAACCAAGTGCATCATCATCATCTAAAAGATGGAACACGAGCAATCACCGAATGGTGTTGGGGTCCATGAAGCGTTGTCTGCTATGGTGGGGGTCCATGAAGCGTTGTCTGTTATGGTGGAGGCCCATGGCTCTCTACGCTCACCCTACATGTGCCAATGTGACCCTTTGGAGGGCTTGGACTCCATATAGGGAGACCAATTCCCAAATGAAGACTCATCTGCAATCCTACATAAGATCCAATGCATCCCCTTGCCCTCCGATATAACAAATCATTAGAATAGTCAAGTAAAAGAGTTTACAAATCATGGAACCAATTGGGCAATTCATGGTGGCATGCCCTTCCATAGTGGGCTTTGGCATGTAAGTTCAATAAGGGGTCAACCAAGGACCCTATTAGGAGGTTTCAGCCTTTAAAAGGAGTGACATGTCCATGGTGCATCCATCAATGGTTAGGTGGCATGTGATATAGTGATGGAACAGAGTGGGGATTAGGGGAAGGATCCTGGCCACATATCATGGGACAAGGGTATCTATAATGAGGGAAGCCCACACTTGGGTACATGAGTGCAGGAGGGAGCAAATCGTGGTACATGAGTTACCCCGACTTTTGTTTTCCCACCCTTCTTCATATGTTTTTTGCCTTTGATTGTTTTTTTTTCGTAATTGCTGGGGGTTCCTCATCCAAAATGGATCCTAAAAATCCTCTAAGTCTTCAATACTTAAGAACTATCGCAAAAGGATCAACCTTCAAGAAAGGCGGAAAACACTATCGGACGAGAAAAACTTGAAGAAATGGTGGAAACAGAGCTATCGACGGCTTAAACAACAATGCACAGGAGTCGTTGGATCTGGCTAATCAACGGTCTAGATCCGATCGGCATATCGCAATCGGAGGTGGCAAGCGGAGTCTATCGGAGGCTACCATATGAAAGTTGCGACAACGATCAATGCGAGTCAACGAGGACCGTTGATCAAGCGCACAGATCGACGGCTTGGGTTAACTCGCAATATCACATTGGTAAAATACAAGGGAGCGCTTACCAAAGCCCCAGGGACTATGTGATTGTGATATATCGCAACGCAATATCACATCGAAGCGATACAAAGGAGCGGGGCCGATACAAATGCAACTTGCGATAGTAGGACCCGACAAGGTTATGTATGAAATTTAATATATTTTGAGTTCCAGAAAAAGGGGTTTTTCTATGTATTTCACATTTTCGTTAAATAAACAAAATACAAAGGAAATGCGCCCGATGTGATAAAGTCGGACCCGAAAGGGTTTATGGATGCAAATACATATATTTTGAAGTCCGCCATAAAGCCATTTGTCGGGATTTTCAGTGTTTTAATGTATTTTGCAAATACAAAGGAAACCACAGTACAAGGGCACTTGTGACTTGCGATAGCGATCAAAGGCGGACACGATAGGATTATAGGGCGGATTCGATGTGATTTCAAGTCCAATAGGAAGCGTTTTACAACGTTTTCTATGTATTTCTTTATGTAAACAGAGAAAACACTATTTTGGGATTTCAACGTGTCAATGGTCCCTTCCGTTGCAGAACAGGTGGTCACCTTCCCTGAAGACGTTTAACAAATGATTGTTTAACGCTCAGAGGGGATTTGAGTGGACAGAGGCTGGGAGTCGGAGAGCCCGAGAGGGAAAATGAACAGACAAGCACTGATTGGCTTAAAAGCCTCGAAATGACAAAGATAGGGCAAGCAGTGCTGAGGCAGAGAGAAAACAAAGACAGAGAGCGAGGGGAGAGTCTGTGTACTCAGAGAGACTTGAGGGATTCAAGTTGACCCTATTGTTTTGTTCCTGTTGTGTTGAGACTCAATTGAGCTCACATTTGTAAAAACTCTGCTCTTAAAGATATAATAGAGAGGTCACCACTAAAGGCTGGACTAGGAGACGTAGCCCAGGAGTTTTGGGTGAACTCCTTGATTATTTTGTTGTGTTATGTATGTGTGTCTATTATGTTTCTCTAACTGCTCATTGTCTATATTATTTGCAATCTTATCGATCCGTTGCACTAAATGATATAGGCAAATCCTGCACATGAGTCTGTAATACCTTAATAATAATCTAAGATCTCATTTTCAGATCAAGTGGTATTAGAGCTTTAAGTTTTCTAAGGTTAGACAAGCTTGTGCTGGATTTTGTATGCTAACTAGGTCAAAGCTCAAACTAGGAGAAGGAGAACTTGTTGAGGCTAATCCAGAGATTGGGATTGGGAGGGTCTATTCTCGAATGGAAGAAGAAACTCCACGGGAATTAGAAGCCCAATTCATGAAAAGTTTTATGGCCATGTGAGCCATGGTGGAAGAGATGTATCGGGAGTTTAAGAAAGGTCGAGGTGAAAGCATTTTAACACCTCAACCAGATAAAAGAGCAGAGGTTAACCTCTTCTAGTTGCACATCTAGAAGGCAAAGGAAAAGAAGAGAGGCCTTCTCCACCATCTAGTCGATCATCTCCTTCATCATCCTCATCTCTAGCCCTGATCAGAAAAAGAAGAAAACTTCTTTGGTTAAATTAGATGTAAAATTTGATTTGCCAATTTATGATGGAGAATTAAATGTAGAAAAGCTAGATAACTAGATTAGACAGATTGATGTATATTGCAAGGTGCAGAACATTGATTTAGAAAGGAGAAAGATTCAGCTGACTAGCCTTCATCTTGGAGGAACTGCACTAGTGTGGTGGGAAGGTAAGACACAAGCTGATCTGAAGAGACATGGTAAAATTCTTTCTACCTGGAATGAAATTGTTTCTACCATCAAAAAACAATTCTATCCTCTAGCTTATATGCAGCAAGCAATGATGAGTTGGAAAACTCTGCACCAATTAAAGGGCCAAAGTGTACAAAGTTATACCCAAGAATTTAGAAAAAGAACTTTAACTATAGGCATATCGCTAGACTCACCTGAAACTTTGTTGAAGTATATAAGTAGTCTGCATAGCTATTTGAAGCACACCATTCTCATGTTTAATCCCACTAGCCTAGATGATGTATCAGTTCAGGCTACACATCTAGAGGCTAGAGGCAAGAATGTGAACCCAGAAGTTGGGGGATCATCAAAACCCTCTACAAGCAAGAATAAGGAAAAGAAGAAGAAACTGAGCTGGAAGGAGAGGAAGACAAACGCTGTACAGAAGGACAAACCTTCATGCACTCACTGCAATAAGGATGGACACGATGATGAACATTGTTGGTCTTTGCATCTGGAGCTGAAACCTAAGAAGTTCGGTGGTAAGAAGAAGAAGACTTCTGCTGCTATTTAGAAAGACTTGGGGTCAGATTTAGATGATGAAACAACAGTCACAACCACAGGTATAAAAGGTAAAAATTCTGAAGCATTTACAAGTAATTCTACACAATCTATTGATAATGAAGATAATGAGAGGAAAAGACATGAACTTTTTCATATTAGAGTTATTTCCAAGCACCAAAAGATTGATACTTTATTTGATAGTGGATCACAAGTAAATTTGATTTCTGAAACAATTGTAAAAAAGTTGGGATTACTAACAACACCTCACAAGAAGCCATATCCATTAGGTTGGGTATGTGATAAAGCAACGCTACAAGTTACCAAACAATGTAAACTTAGGTTTGCTATTGGGTCAACATTTGTAGATGAGTTTGAGTTAGATATAGTTCCTTTGGATATATGTGGTATTGTTTTAGGAAATATTTACTTGTATGATAGAAAAACCATTTTCTATAGAGATGAAAATAAGTATCAATTCACTAAAGATGGAATAGAATATATTGTAAGAGCTCATAAACTCAAAAATAACTATTCTCTCATAAACTCAAGGCAGATGAAAAGAATTGAAAATTCATGCAAGCAATTTTTACTAATGGTTGTAAAGGAAAAGAACCCTGATAAAACCAATGTATTTGAAGGCTGTGATGCTAAACAGAACGCTGATTTAGATAAAGTTGTTTCAGAATATGATATCCTATTTTAAGAACCTAAAGGTCTGCCACCGAAAAGGGAAATGGTACATGATATTCATTTGCAGCAAGATGCTCCATTGCCTAACATCGGAATATTCAGGTTATCTACTTTAGAGAATGCAGAGATCAAGAAGCAAGTACATGAGATACACGATAAAAGGTTCATAAGTCCAAGCACATCACCATGTGGATCTCTAATCGTATTGGTGAGAAAGAAAGGTGGTTCATGGAGGATGTGCATTGATTATAGAGCACTGAATAAAATAATGATCAAGAATCGTTATCCTCTTCCTCACATTGATGATCTATTAGATCAGTTGAAAGAAGCAGTTTACTTTTCCAAGTTAGACTTGCATAGTGGCTATCATCAGGTCATAGTTGCAGAACAAGATGCATGGAAGACTGCTTTCAAAACAAAGCAAGCGCTGTATGAATCGCTGGTTATGCCTTTTGGCTTAACTAATGCTCCTGCCACTTTCATGAGAGTTATGAATGATGTACTCAGACCTTTTATTGATGATTTTGTAATTGTATATTCAGATGACATTCTTGTTTTCAGTAAAACATGGGAAGAAAATTTGAAGCATGTAAAGCAGACTTTAGATGTTTTGAAAAGAGAAAATCTCTATGTGAAGTTATCAAAATGTGAATTTGGCAAAACATCTTTAAATTATTTGGGTCATATTGTAGGGGGTCATGAATTGAAGATAGATCCCTCTAAGGTTGAAGTCATCATGAACTAGCCTAAACCCAAATCTGTTATAGAAGTTAGGAGTTTCCTAGGAGCAACACAATATTGGAGAAATTTTATTGCTAACTTTTCCTTGATTGCAACTCCCTTAAATGCTTTAACAGGATTGAACAAGGTGTTTCAGTGGGGAGGCAAACAACAGAAAGCCTTCGACACCTTAAAAGAAAAAATTAGTACAACACCAGTACTAGCACTGCCAGATCTTCAACGACCATTTGAGATTGAAATAGATGCCAGTGACTATGCCATGGGAGCAGTGTTGATGCAACACGATAAACCCATATGCTATCATTCTGAGACATTTAATTTTGCAGTAGTTAATTATCTCACATATGATAAAGAATTGTATGCATTAGTACAGAGTGTGAAAAAATGGAAACATTACCTAATGGGCAAAAAAACAATCATACATACAGATCATCAACCACTTCAATATTTTCACTCACAAACTAAATTGCAGCAATCAAGACATTATAAGTGGATGAGTTTCCTACAGCGATTTCATCTTGTCATCAGATATAAGAAAGGCATACACAATAAAGTTGCAGATATGCTATCAAAACCAATCATAAATGCATCTACTATACTTAAGCATAATTTAGTAATGCATGAAAGCTACATTGAACAATATGCTCAAGATGTAGATTTTAAAGATGTATATGCAACTTTAAGTCATGGCAAACAAGTAGAAGAATTATATTATTATGTTAAGGACCAACTCTTGTATCATTTGGGGAAGTTATGCATTCTACAAACTGAAAGAGTTAACATAATTCGAGAAGCACATACTTTTCTCATATCAGGTCATTTTGGTGTAAGTAAAACAATTGTACAGTTGTAAAGGTTCTGTTATTGGCCAAGAATGCATGAAACGATTTCTAGATATATTAAAGGGTGTACCCTGTGTGCTAAAAGCAAGCCTAGCGATAGAAAAATAGGCTTGTACACTCCACTTCCAGTTCTTTCTCGTCCTTGAGAAAGTGTTTCCATGGACTTTGTTGGGGGATTTCCAACAACTAGAAAAGGTCATGATTATTTATATGTTATTGTGGATAGGTTAAGCAAAATGTGTATTTTGATACCTTGTAACAAGCAGGTTATAGCTGAACAAATAGCGAAGTTGTTCTTTCAACATGTATGGGTTCATTTTGGGTTACCCACTTCTATTGTATCTGATCGAGATTCCCGATTTGTTGGGAAGTTTTGGTCAAGTCTGTGGGAACTGATGGACACCATGTTGAAGAAGAGCACAACATTTCATCCACAAACAGATGGCCAAACAAAGGTGGTCAACATGACAGTGATCTAGTTGCTCAGGGGCTATTGCAGCAAGCATCCCAAGCTTTGGGATGAACATTTGTGTTATGTGCAACATGCTTACAACCATGCTAAGCCCTCTTCTACTCAGAGATCTTTTGAGACTTGTTTTGGTTTTACACCAGTCTCCCTTGGATTTTGTCTTTGGAAAATTCATAATAGTTGATGGACACAGTGATGTAGACAAAGCAACCAAATTCATTAAATAGATCCAAGAAATTCACCAGGCAGTGCAGGAACAATTGGAAAGAAGCCAGGCCAAGTACAAGGCAAGGCATGATAAGCATCGAATTGAGCATAGCTTCCAAGTTGGTGATCAAGTTTGGTTGTACATCAGCAAAGACAGAATGCAAAGTGAAGGTAAGAAGTTGAGGCCAATAAGATATGGGCCTTTCAAGATACTTGAGAAAATTGGAGAAAACGCTTTTCGCCTTGATTTGTCAGCTTATATGCATATCTATTCAGTCGTCAATGCAGAGAACTTGAGGTTGTATGAACCTTCATTGATTGAATATTTCGAAGAGCAAAGTCAGTTGCCTTCTATTGATGATCTGTTGCCTGAATATCTCAATGAGTTATAGGAAGACACAGTTCTGAACAGGAAGGTGAGAACTACGCGCAGAAGGGATGTTGAGTACCTCAGAATCGGACTCAAAGGTTCAAAACCAAGTAGTGCACGATGGATAGAAATTGGAAAAATGAGGAAGTTGTATCCTCACTTGATCGATGCTTAAAATCCAATTTTTGGTGGTCCAAAATCTTTTCAGTGGGAAGGCGTGATCCAAAATGGATCCTAAAAACCCTCTAAGTCTTCAACACTTAAGAACTATCGCAAAAGGATCAACCTTCAAGAAAGGCGGAAAACACTATTGGATGAGAAAAACTTGAAGAAATGGCAGAAACAGAGCTATCAACGGCTTAAACAACAATGCAGAGGAGGCGATGGATCTGGCCGATCAACGGTCCAGATCCATTTGGCATATCGCAATCGGAGGGGGCAAGCAGAGTCTATCGGAGGCTACCATATGAAAGTTGCGACAACGATCAACGCGAGTCAACGAGGACTGTTGATCAAGCGCACAGATCGACGACCCGGGTTAACGCGCAATATCGCATCGACAAAATACAAGGGAGCGCTAACCAAAGGCCCGAGGACTATGCGATATGCAATTGCGATATATCGCATAGCAATATCGCATCAGAGCGGTACAAAGGAGCGGGGCTGATACAAATGCGACTTGCAGTAGCTGGACTCGACAGGGTTATTGATGGAATTTAATATATTTTGAGTTCCGAGAAAAGGGGTTTTTCTATGTATTTCGCATTTTCGTTAAATAAACGGAATACAAAAGAAATGCGCCCGATGCGATAAATCTGGACCCGAAAGGGTTTATGGATGCAAATACATATATTTTGAAGTCCGCCATAAAGCCATTTGTCGGGATTTTCAGTGTTTTAATGTATTTTGCAAATACAAATGAAACCACGACACAAGGGCACTTGCAACTTGCGATAGCGATCAAAGGCGGACCCAATAGGATTATAGGGCGAATTTTATGTGATTTCAAGTTCGATAGGAAGCGTTTTACAACTTTTTCTGTGTATTTCTCTGTGTAAACAGAGAAAACGAAATTTTGGGATTTCAACGTGCCGATGGTCCCTTCTGTTGTAGAACAGGTGGCCACCTTCCCTGAAGACATTTAACAAATGATTGTTTAATGCTCAGAGGGGATTTGACCGGACAGAGGCCGGGAGCCAGAGAGCCTGAGAGGGAAAACAAACAGACAAATGTCGATTGGCTTAAAAGCCATAGAATGACAAAGACAGGGTAGGCAGTGCTGAGACAAAGAGAAAACAGAGACAGAGAGCGAGAGGGAGAGTCTGTGTACTCAGAGAGACTTGAGGGATTCAAGTTGACCCTATTGTTTTGTTCCTGTTGTGTTGAGACTCAATCGTGCTCACATTTGTAAAAACTCTGCTCTTAAAGACATAATAGAGAGGTCACCACTGAAGGCTAGACTAGGAGGCCTAGCCCAAGAGTTTTGGGTGAACTCTTTGATTATTTTGCTGTGTTATGTGTGTATGCCTATTGTGTTTCTCTAATTGCTCATTGTCTATATTATTTGCAATTTATCGATCCGTTGCACTAAATGATATAGGCAAATCTTTCACATGAGTCTGTAATACCTTAATAATAATCTAAGATCTCATTTACAGATCAGTTCCAAGGGATGAGAGCATGATGTGTACGATATAACAGTAGGTACCCCTTTTTAAGGTGGGGCATTTCATTGCCCGCTAGGGGTTGGGAGTTGGGACAATCATGGGTTCCTTAATGTGGAGGGGGCTCATCTAAGGCCCATAGGAACCAGGGTGATGGCCATAAATAAGGGGAAGAGCTCATGTTTGGCTTTTGCCCACGTGCTAGATTCGTATGTCCCGATCATCTTTTGCATTTTGTTGTGCATTTCCTATTTAGAGTAGCCAAATTATACTGTTTTTTTTTTTTTTTTTTTAGCTACATCAACCTCTTGGGAATTGTTCTAGGCTCGACCAGGGTGTGGACAAGGGGAGAGGGAGGCTAATCCCATGTGGACCCGGATGGGAAAAGTGATGAATTGGGTTAAGATGAGCGAAGGGAGTGATATATATGGTGTTGGGAAACGAGGCCAGACAACCAAAATCAGGATTTCCCATGTAGTGCCATCCCTAAAGCCAGCTACTGGTAAAGGAGATCCCACGGGACTAGGGTACAAGGATAACCACCAAATTGGGCAAAGGAGACAAGAGTACACACCTAGTCCACTCTTTCTATCAAATTCCCCCACCATTCCATGCCCAAAAGCATCCATGATAAGTAAGCAAAATCATTCAACTACACCAATGAAAAGCCATACCTTCAAGGTTGGGAGGCCCACCTTCAAACATACAATCATAACAGATGGTTGAGGGACCACATGGTTGGCTTAGGTGGCAGAGATGGTGGCACATCGAGCTATCTAGAGGCTACAAGGGGCTGTTGGCTACCGGCTAAGGACATCTGGATCCAACTGGGACATGATCTCTTAGCAGAGTGCATGAACATACTCAAACAGGGAGGTCATGAGAACAACAACAATATCTTGGGACCGCAAACCTGTTACCTACACATGTCAAAGAGCAAGCACACATGACAACATGTTTTTGGGGTGTCTTGTGATCACCCATGCTTAGTATTAGGCCATAAAATCACTAAGAAAATAAAATTTTATTCTAAATGCAATTTAAATCTAGATGCAGCTAAACTATCATGATAATATCATATGATGTTAGTTCTAATGAGAAAAATCAGTGTGCAAAACATCCTACCTAACATGCATATTACATCGTATAAGTACAAAGTGTAATCATAGAACCAATGCAACCATCACTAGATCAATATAAAAACATTTTGCCCAATAATTACTTATGTAACAAACCAAGAGCAAGTATAGGAACAACCATATGGAGTGTCACGAGGGCGGGAGGTGGGAAAATAGAATGCCCACGCATGGAGGATCATGGGAGAAGAGGGAACCAAAGGATGTAATCTACTCCACGGGATCCTCTCCTCTAACCAAAAGATAGAGATGTCAACAATCAAGCTCATAAACCTTTGATGAATGGCCACCTCAAGCATATCACTTCCATCATGGTCCTTATCATTTATGTCATGCTTTATGGCCACCATAGGGTCATGATTAGTAGGAAAAGGAGACTGGCGAGATGGAGAAACACAAGTAGGTTGCCCACGATGATCACACTTAGGAGGGATGGAAGATTCCTCATTATTAGTGATAATGTAAGAATGGTTGAAGAAAGGGTCCATACAAGATTCAACTACAACCCTAGGATTGTGAGGAAAGACAAGGGTCCTATCAATATCATGATCATCGGTGTCATAAATAGGGTCCTTGTCAAAACGATTTCCACAGACCTCCCATTTTCCGTCTTTAATATGCAAGTAATCATTTTCCTTCTTTAATATGCAAGTAATCATTGATATCAACGTTTGAAGGGGCTATGGGATCACCTTCTCCAAGGATTTCAAAGGGTAAATCATCAGAGATAGTATCCTTGGGAAAGATAGGGTTGACCCTAACTTCTACAAACTCATCCTCCCTATCACACATGCTTTTAGAAATATCATCCCATCTTTTGTCATGCGGGCCCAGAGAGGACCCACTTTCTTGTTCATCATGATGATGCTCAATGAAGGCTTTCTCTTGAATGTTTAATGTGGGGCATACTTGAAAATGTCTAAGAAATCCATCAAAGAATTCCTCACTAGATGAGATGCTCCTAGGTTCGTGATTTTGCAACCATGAGTTATGACCATAGAGAGATCTCATGAACAACAACATAAGGACATCCTAATGGACCACTTTCTCCTTTGAAGCATGTGTATTAGATCTCTCAACATGATCTATGGCATTGAGTTGATTACCATTAAACATGGGCACCCCACGTACCACCATCCTTCCTGTGACATGATTAGGGTGCCCAGGGATGCTAGCGATGTGCAAATTGAGAAAATCATCAAAGAAAGACCTCCTATTGAGGTATACATGTAAATCAAGTTGACATTGTGAATTTAAATATGCCTAGACAAATGCTTGCTCCACCCTACAAGCATCGACCTTAAAGTTCAATGAATAACTAAGGCTTCGTTCTTCCAATGGAGTCGCCAATAATGATATATCAATGATGTTGTAAAGGATACAAGGCACACGTCTCGTGTCCCCGACAATGATGCGAAAAATGTTACCACTCAAACAAGAAGGGGTCCTAGGAGGGGAACCTATGGGGAAACTACTAAGTCAAGGGGCAACAATGGAGCGATAGCCCACTGTCACCTCTGCTAAAGCTCCTTTCTCTTTATGGACATTCATCGATGGGAGGAGTCTCGATATGAGAGGAATCACAAGAATAGATGGATCAATGATAAGATATGGGGTGATTCCTAAAGCCTATTCACAAGAGAAACTCAATTAAATAGCTTACCTGCTTGAGAAGCAAGGTGATAAGCTCTCTAAGAAGGGCTAAGAAGGTGCTTGAGCCTAGGTTTAGAGGATATGCCTTGACAAGGGACTTCCTAGACTTAAGGATACTTATGGAGAAATGGATTCTATGTAATCCTTATGGAATTTGAGTTATAGAGTTGCGAGACCACAAAGAACCCAAGTGAAACTAGACTAGGTCAAGGGTATGGAGTTGATCGACCAAAGAGGGGCTTGACCTAATTAGGGAAGAGAATAGGATCGAAAGACTAATTTTCTTTTGAAATTTGAATGCAATGCTCCAAATGAGGACACTAACCCAAATCATCCTAGGGAGAGAAATGGTCCTCGAACTAGGGCTTGCGATATCTTGGGATTCCACTATTGTATTGAGCTCAAATTTGGAGGACCCCTTGAAAAGACCCTAACGCAGTTGTGGACCAATTTGGAATGTGTTTGGATAGTTATAAAAGAGTTCGCATGATGCCCTAGGTGACCCTCTAGGGTTAGGCCTAGAATTTGGAAAAGTAAAGAAAAGAGAGGTAAATTTGACCACCATATGGATACGAGGATCAATGCCTTATTACTTGGGCTTAATGGAGTCAAAATACACATAGATAGAGAATTTTCTTCAACGACAGAGCCCTAATTGATCTTTCCTAGCATCAAGGACAACAACTAGGTTAATAGGGATTTATACTTCAAATTTGCCAAAGACATGCAGTTTCAAGGTATTTCAACCTAAGAGGTGATTCTAGGAACATTCACCCAATCCCTCAAAGAGAAACTCATACATTAGATCATTTATTCAAGGTCTCTAAAGAATTCTACATTACATTAACCCATACAAGAATAATGATAACAATATACATGCATTTGACAAGTAAGATGACAAGAATAACATTAAAAATTCACTTATATGAGAGACAGAGTGTATCCATTCATCCACTTTGCATTAGAAAGAAGCTCCAAAGACAATAGTAAAAATCCAAACATCATAGTGCATCAAGAAACTCCAAAAAGTTTATCCCAACAAAAAGTGCAAAAATATCTCAAGAGATACTAATCCAATCCAAGTGATGATGAGACAAATGAATCATCCTCTCATATATTTATACATTCCAATAGGGGATTCAAATAGCCTATTTTTCTTATTTAGCCCCCCCAAATAATAAAATAATGTGCAATAATAACATTCCTTGGTGACAAGCCCAATAAGATAGCTCAAGAACATAAAAAGAAGCCTCTCAAGAGCATAGAATGATCAACATAATGAGTCCTTGGGCCTCTGAGAAGGCCTAATGGAGTCCAAAATGATCCATGGTGAGAGAATGGACTCCAGAGTCCAAACATAGTGGACAAGGGGTTGGCCCCTTGATATCCAAGCAAGTCATATGTGGTGCCCCAAGTGGGTGTGGGGGCAATATGACATCCTCATGGGTCTCCAAGTGGATTGATAGTACCTGTAAACCATCTGTAAGGGCTAGGATGATGATATAAGCCCTCCCTTTGTCTCGTGCAATGAGACACGTCCTCATTTGGACCCTGGAACATCTATCACGTGTATGGTGCAAGTGTAGAGCTGGTTGGGCATGGTGAACCAGGTGCATCATCCTCCATTCAAAAGGTGGAACACGAGCAATCACTGAATGGTGTTGGGGTCCATGAAATTTTTTATGCTATGGTGGAGGCCCATGTCTCTCTACTCACCCTACAAGTGCCAACGTGGCTCTCTGGAGGGCTTGAACCTCGTATAGGGAGACGACTCCCCAAATGGAGACTCACTTGCATTCCTACACAAAATCCAATGCGTCTTCTTGCCTTCCAATACAACAAATAATTATAATAGTCAAGTAAAAGAGCTTACAAATGATGGAACCAATTGAGCAATTCATGGTGGCATGCCCTTCCATTGTGGGCTTTGGCATGTACAGATGTCTCCAAGCTCAACAAGGGGGTTAACCAACAACCCTATTTAGGTGGTTTCAAACTCTAAAAGGGGTGTCATGTCCATGGTGCATTCATCAATGGGTAGGTGGCATGTGATATAGTGATGGAACAGAGTGGGGATCAAGGGAAAGATCTAGGCGATATGTCTTGGGACAAGAGTAGCTATAATGAGGGAAGCCCGCACTTGGGTACATGAGTGCCGGAGGGAGAAAATCGTGGTAAATGAGCTACCCCAACCTTTTTTTTTCCACCCTTCTTCTTATGCCTTTTGCCATTGATTGATTTTTCTTCATAACTGCTCGAGGTTCTAGGGGATGAGAGCGTGATGTGTAGGATATAGCAGTAGGTACCCCCTTTTAAGGTGGGGCATTTCATTGCCCGCCAGGGGTTGGGATTTGGGACAATCATGGGTTATTTAATGTGGAGGGGGTTCATCTAGGGCCCAAAGGAACTAGGGTGATGGCCATAAATAAGGGGTAGAGCTCATGTTTGGCTTTTGCCCATGTGTTAAATTCGTAGGTCCCGACCATCTTTTTCATTTTGTGGTACATTTCCTGTTGAGAGTGGCCAAATTATGTTTTTCGTTTTTTTTTTCGCTGCATCAACCTTTGGGGCATTATTCCAGGCCCGACCCAGGGTGTGGACAAGGGGAGGGGGAGGCTAACCCCATGTGAACCCACTAGACACATGTGGACCTATATGGGAAAAGTGATGAATGGGGTTCAAATGAGTAGAGGGGAGTAATATATATGGTGTCGAGAAATGGGACTACGCAACCAAAATCGAGATTTCCCATGTAGTGCCAGCCCTAAAGCTAGAGGCCAGTAAAAGAGATCCCATGGGACTAGGATACAAGGCTAACTACCAAATCGAGCAAAGGAGACAAGAGTACATACCTAGCCCATTCTTTTCGCCAAATCCCTCCACCACTCCATGCCCGAAATGTTCATGATAAGTAAGAAAAATCACTCAACTACACTAATGAAAACCCATACCTTTGGGGTTGGGAGGCCCACCTTCAAACATACGATCCTAACAAATGGGCAAGAGACCACATGGATCGCTCAAGTGGTGGTGATGGTGGCACATCGAGCTATTTAGGGGCTGCAAGGGGTTGTTGGATATCGGTTGAGGACCATCTAGGAGAAAAAAAAAATCTCCTATGGACACTACCCATAGGTGGTGGGTAACATGCCCCATTTCATGCTCGATCTTGGCACAAAAATAATGACCCTTCACATCCATATTCCTCATTATGACTTGGCTTCTGCCATGGCCACATTACATCGTCTTGACCTTTTAACCAAATTCGCAACATCGTATTACATTTGTATTGCAGTTGGTGCGCTAATAAGGGTTTTTCCCTGGAACCCCACTTCGAACTCCATATCTTATAAATCATATAAACTCATACATATAAATATTGATCAATGTTATAGCTTAACATTTTACAAGGGTATGCAATTACATTTGGTGGAGGTCCAAATGCATATAAACCTTATAAGCATATATAAAGCATTATGCATGTGTATTTTAATTAAAGATAAATCCAACCCATAATTGGCCTTAATACCACCTTCCCAAAACAATAGTCATATATATATATATATATATATATATATATATATATATATATCTTAAGCACATTTCCTGACACCTATCCTCTATTTCTAAGGTGAATTTCACAATCCTTATCATTGGGATCTGTTTCTAAGGTGAATTTCACAATCCTTATCAATGGGATTTTTGTCAAACAGTTGATGAGAAACCTATATTTTTTCGATCCACCCCAAACTTGGCCCAATTCAAACCTACTATTGAAACTTGCTACGATACCACTTTGTAATGTCTAGTACTACGTAGTATGTACACAATTAAATTAATTGAAGTGTATATACTCAAATCTGCCATAGTTTTTATCATGTTCCTGCCAATTATAGTTATTTTGAAATGCAATACTACATGCCATGCAAGCATTACACATCACATACAACTGTAATTAAATAACACAATGGAAACAAATGTTCAACAACATCAAATTAACCATAAACTTGATACTAGGATTTTATCATATAAACATAAATTCATCAAAGTGCATAAGCCATTACACAAAGTGTAAATACTTATGTGATAATGAAAAGTCAACTAGCTGCAATCTCTCCACGTTTCACCCAGCCATAGAACGTGTGGTTCATAGTCTTAACCACAAGCTATCCCCAAACTAGGGCAACAACTCCATAAGCAATGATTGTAACCAAACAACCAAACCCTAGCCAAGGCACCAACCCCAACAACCTTAGTCTCTAGTCGTAGGATCATGTTCCTTTGACTAGCACGCAAGTGGCGCAGTCCACGTCCCTCGAGAGTGCCCACCTTCCAAGGCGACTTAGAATTAGCCAAAATGGTCTCAACTTGCAACTCTGGGAGCTTTATTGTTGTCTAGTGTTCAATTGCTAAACAGTCAAACCAAATAACCCACAGCCAATACCAAAGCCCAACCAAGACTCACCGACTAAAACCAAACCGAGTTCACACTATAACTCCATGGCCACCAAGCCATAATCATAGCAAACAAGCTCTCAAAGCCACTGAGCTCCCTGAGCCACCTGGGCTCACATAAACCAAGATGATGCATCCATTCAATACAATTAAATGAATAATCGCACCTCGGCCAGTTTCAAAGTTTAGCCCCAAGACTCCCTGGCGCCTTGGTCCCCCAGAATAAATAACAATCCATGTGGCACCCTCTTGAGCCACGTGGGCCTTGGGGTGCAATTTTCACCAAAACGCCAAATTATTGCCTTTTTCTCAGAGTTGCACCCCCCCATAAGCTTTCCATGTAATGGGCTTCGTAGCCAACCTTATTTTATTAATATATAAAAATATGTACAAATTTATAGTATTTACATCCTACTTTATTAATATTTAAAAATATGTACAAATTTATAGTATTTACATCTTGTCACTCCTGACCACCCAGCTAAACCGACATAGAAGTATCTAGGAAACTAGCCCCAAAAATATATCTAATGTAACTACATGGGCACGCAAGACGCATAATATAACATCCATCTCACCAGCCTAATATCAAAAGTACATGTATTTACATCATCAAAATAGGTAGGGGTATTACATCCTCAACATCTCAAACTCCCTTCACAAAGTGCTTAACCTTAATCTCTAAAGAGATGAATGGCTGAGATTTCATCTCATCTTTTGAGATCAAGAGTTACTACTTAAATCTATCATGGGACCTTTTACCTTTTCCAAAAAGGCGGCAAGCAAGTCAAAGAATTAAATTAAATTGTTGCCTAAAGTCTTAACTTAGGGAATTAATTAAATAATATTTGTAAGAGTTGTTTGAGGTGGCTCATTGCATGTCATGGTACATGACCTATACAAAACCACCTTCCAAGCTACAAATTCAATACTCCCTCTTAGCCAGGAAGGTGTTATGCACAACACCCAACCTATCCCTAAAGAATACAAATTTCCCCTTCATCAAGGCCTTGGTCAAGACGTATGCAACCTACTCATATGTAGGGATGTATTGCAGCTTAATTGTCCCCTTCTACACACAATCTCTTATGAAGTGGTACCCAGTCTAAATGTGCTTTGACTTGTCATGAAACATCGGATTCTCAGAGAGCTTTATGCAGATCTAACTGTGAATGACATTAAGCTCCAATTCCTAATCGAAAATCCCATGATTCGGATTTAAACAAAAATGCAACAAATTACAAATATAACCATACATATAGAGATGCAGCAGAAATAATACTTCATTTCATTACTGTAAAATATTGAAATATGCTTACAAACAGAAATGGAAATAAATTAGCTAGGGCGATGGTAGCTTATCTCTGAGAAGATATGTGGCAGCTACATGCCTCTGTATTGTGTTACAATGAGGCTCGAAGGCCTATTTATTGTTGAGAAACAATGGAAAACCGTAAACATCCAAAAACCTAACCCTAGAAGATGAAACACCAAACTGTAGGCCCCGTTTAGGTAAATTGGTACATCAACTTCTCAGGGTCATAATTTTTGCATACGATCTTCGTTTGGCGTGCACAATATCTCGTTAGAAGATCTATCCGAGAACTAGAACTTTGAGAAGAGCAATATTGGTTCTTGGACACATGTTGCTCCCAGTTTTCCCAAAAAAATGTCGTTTAGGGCCTCAAAATGGCTCTGGAAGTTCAGGACCCGAAAAACTGCTAAAAATAGTAAATTGTGCTACAATTAAGGAAACTAAAACGCTGAAAGAAACAATGGTGGGGGTCCAAGTGGACTTGGAGGATGGCCACCAATATCCACCTAGATCATTCCTCCCCCCTTAGGAAACAAAGGTCCCCATTGCGTTGAGTTCCTCCATGAGATGAGGAAACTTCTGTTGAACTTGGTCCTTGGTGAACCACTTGCCCTAGTGAAGGAGTTAGTCCTGATTTGACAACTCGGTACAATTGGATATTCCGCCGGCGAGTGTGCTTGATCTGTGTGTCCATAATCTGATCAGTTGCAGCTTGTTCCATGCAATCTAGATTTAACTTTGTGGGTTTGAGTTGTTCTGCAATGTCGGATGTGTCTAGTAATGGTGGAAAGTATGGTCGAAGGTGGTCCACATTGAACACTGGGTGCAG
>APFE030009806.1:32829-56423 GCA_000404065.3 Pinus taeda
TAGCCTCATGAAGGTTGCAGGAGCATTCATCAATCCGAAAGGCATAACCAACCATTCGAAAAGGCCCTCCTTGGCTTTGAAGGCAGTCTTCCACACATCGGAAGGTTTGATTGGTACCTGGTGATATCTTGAGTTCAAAACAATCTTGCTGAAATATTTTTCCCCCTTCAGTTGGTTCAGGATGTCATCAATCCATGGGATCGGGTACCTAATACGAACAATGATCTTGTTCAGCTCTCGATAGTTAATACAGAGTCTGCAAGTCCCATCCTTCTTTTGTACCAACACGATTGGGCTCCCACAGGGTGACAAACTCGGACGGATGTGAAATTTCTGTAGCTGCTCCTAAATCTGCCTCTTGATTTCATCGTTCTCCAGAACGGAGCGCCGATAGATTGGTCCATTGGGCATTGGCGCACCTAGGGTCAAATCAATGGAGAGTTTGACCTGACAGTGCAGAGGAACCCTTGCGAGGGAGGTGAACATGTCCTCGTACTCCTCCACGACCTTGTCCATTTGTAGTTGTCGTGCGGAGGGGCCCTGTGTGGAGGTCGTGGCCACCGTGTTTTTCTTTCCTTGAGGGTGTATCATCAGGAAAACAAATTTCCCGGTTTTGGAAATGAGCTTACTGCATTGTTTTGCAGTAATCAAAGAAATGGCAGTAGGCAGTGCTACCTCCGGTATCCTGTACAACTTATTTCCCAAAGTAACAATAACAACACGGGACCTTGATTCAAACACAACATTTCGCTTCCACAAGTATGGTTGTCCTAATAATACATCACAAACATCAAGGGGAGCAACGTCACATAATACCTCATCCGGGAAGGACTTGATGTTGTATGGAAGGCGACACTGTTGGCTCACGTGAAGATCCCGTCCTTGGTGAAGCCACCCGATGGTGTATGGTTGTGGATGTGCTATGGTCTATAAGCCTAACTGCTTCACGACCTCTGCCGAAATGTGGTTCTTTTAGGTCCCACTGTCGACAATGAACTGTAGCGGGGAGCCCTTTACCCACATCTAGGAGTGGAAGAGACGCTCCTCCTCTAGATCTTTGGGTTCCTCCTTTTGGATCTTCATGGTGGCAACGGTGGCATTGGGCTCCGCATCGATAATCTGCTTCTCTTTGTCATTCCCCTTGTCGGGTTCTGACTCTGAGTCAAAACATGCATCTGATTCTGAAACCTTTAGCTCGGCCACTAGTGACTGCTTGGCCCGACACTCACTTGTGTTGTGAGTGGAGCTCTTATGGAACTCACACCACTTTTCCGTGTCATTTTTCGGCTTCGCGATGTTGTTCTTTGCTTGCAGCATTGGCAGGTTGTCTTCGGCTACCTCGCCTTGACTTTGTCCTTTATTCTATGGTTTGGGGACACCTTTCCCGTGCTTCCGATTCGTAGATCCAAAGTCTCGCTTCTGCTGTTTAAACTTTTTCTCGATCTTGATGGCATATCGGTATGCCGTGCTGAGCGAGGAGATGTTCAGGAATTCTATTTATTCCTGGATGTACCTATGCAGGAAGTCGCAGTATTTGAATACCAAATGCTGCTCTAAATCCTTGATACCCAACTTTGTGTGAAGGATATGGAAAATATTGGTAAACTTCGGCACGTCTTGTTCCCTTCCTTGCCGCAGTGTGGTCCACTTTATGTATTGATCCTCATAGCTTCCGACAAGGTAGTACTACTCCTTGATGGAGGTCCAAAATGAATTCCAAGTGGGTGCGCCTGAAAACAGTGAGGCCGTACTTTCATCCCCTGCTCGCAGTAGGTTTATCACCAGTCCTTGACATGGGGGGCGGTTTTGAGAAGAGCAAAAGTAATCTTTTCCTGGCCTAAAATATCATTAAAATAAAAAATACCCTTCTAGCAAATTTAACCATTTATCTACGGTGTCTGCATCTATTTGACCCTCAAATATGGGAATGTCAAAGATAATTTGTACCTTAAAGGGTGTGGCGCTTCCAAAGTAGGTGTTGGAAGTAGATGTGTCACCCCTGGGTAGCCGCTGAAGGATCTAGGGAAAGTTGTCCATCATCACGTTCCTTTGTCGCTTGAGGGCCTCTTCGAGCAAGATTTTGATAGGATCTCCTGCCCCCTCGTCTTTATTTTCATCCGCCATGGGAGGCCCTCACGATTTGCGAGGCTGGTCTTGTAAAGGGTCGACCAGTTTAAGCCCTAACTCCTTATATCCCGACCTTGTTGGGGACATGCAAAGAAAGACAAAGAAAGAGAAGACCGCTCTGATACCATTGATCCAGATTTAAATAGGAATGCAACAAATTACAGATATAACCATACATATAGAGATGCAGAAAAAATAATACTTCATTTCTTTACTGTAAAATACTGAAATATGCTTACAAACAGAAATGGAAATAAACTAGCTAGGGCGATGGTAGCTTATCTCTGAGAAGATATGTGGCAGCTACATGCCTATGAACTATGTTATAATGAGGCTCAAAGGCCTATTTATTGTTGAGAAACAATGGAAAACCCTAAACATCCAAAAACCTAACCCTAGAGGATGAAACGCCAAATTGTGGGCCCCGTTTGGGTAAATTGGTACATCAAGTTCCCAAGGTCATAACTTTGGCATACAATCTCCGTTTGACATGCACAATATCTCATTAGAAATATCTATCCGAGAACTACAATTCCCAGTTTTCCCAAAAAAACTTCGTTTAAGGGCTCAAAACGGCTCAAGAAGTTCAGGACCCGAAAAACTGCTAAAAATAGTAAATTGTGCTAGAATTAAGGACACTGAAAAGCTGAAAGAAACAATGGTGGGGGTCCAAGTGGACTTGGTGGGTGGCCACCAATATCCACCTGGATCATCCCAACAAGAAGTTTTTGAAGCCAACGGCCTACCAGGTTGCCAAACCATCGTGGTGCAAAAAGGAATATCAATGTTTGAGTGGCATAACTTTTGCATATAGACTTTGTTTGACGCACTTCTTGCGCCATTGGAAAGATCTTTGTGTGTAGAATAGCATGAAAAGGTATGGCGCAAAAGGACCAAATTTTTACCCGCAAAAAACATTATTTGATGCCTCAAAACGCTCTTGGAAAGTTTCAGACTTCGTTTTGCCAAACTAGGTCCTGCCGGTAAAAACGATCCCATGAGCTGATTCCTCCACCTTTTCCCCTTGAAATGCATCGAGATGGATGAAAAAAATATAATGATCCAATTCAGATCAATTTCCTATTGAACCAAGAGATTGCTCCCAATCCTAGACTAAAATTGCACCCAAAAGTGCTCTTTCTGTCAGTTGTACTGCTTGCCCAATCGAAATCAGTGTACCCCTCTAGCTTCACTCCATCCTACTAAATGTACCTCAACCCATACTCAATTGTGCCTCAAAAATATCTCAACACATGTTTCGTAGCTACCCAGTGAACTCGCTTAGGTTCCACCATAAACTAATTGAGTATGTTCACTGCAAAACAAATATCTGACCTAGTGCTAACCAGATACATCAGAGATCCAATCAATTATCTATACAAAGTAGGGTCTGTTGTCGCACAGAGTGTCTAGGCACCATGACAATGCTCAGATTGGGGGCTGTCACCCTGATCCCCAATCTCTCCATTTAATTTGTCCCCCTACAGCAGGCTAAGGGGGGTTGACCCTATGGAAAAATGGAATGAACGAGAACTAGTTGGGAACCAACCAGTTCAGGAGACATAGCGAGGCTATCAAATACTTGATTAAGGCCTAGCAAGACTTAAGATTTGATTAGACTTTAAATGATTAATACCAGGGCCTTATGGAGTTAATGATCAAGTAATTTATTAGCTAATGTTGCTTAGGAAAATGAGATCTATTTGTAATAGAAAATCGCTTGAAAATATTCGCAATACATCTAACATGTAACACACATAAAATAATTCAAGCAATGACGATCAATTTCAATAAATGCAAGATGTCTTAGCAGTTAAATTTCTAGAGATCCAAATACTCTAAACAACCATGACATTTATATGCTGATCAATTCCAATCCTAGAATTAAAATGATTTATGCTTAGTGACCCAAATCTAGGAAAATTTACCACTTTCCTATAGTTAAACTTCAGATATAAAAATTTAAGCACATTTAGCTATAGAGAAATGACAAATACCACAAAATTTTCCTTTAGATCTTAACTTAGCACAAAAGACACCAAGAAGAAATTTTAGATGGACAACTTAATTATTCCTTAGGTGAATTTCTCGATATATTAAGCAAGGCTAAATGTGACCGAAATAAATCGAAAAAAGATTTAATAATTTTTTAATTTTTTTAATGGGCCAGAGGCCACATAAAAAAATTTAAAATCTTTAAATGTGAAATTTATTTCGATTTAATAATTTAGGATTTCTCAAAATCACAGGTAATTTGAAGTCCCTTTAACTCTTTTTTTAGAAAAAAAATATTTTTTATTTTTTAATGTTTTCTGGATTTTAAATATTTTAGATGTCTTTAGGATTTTTAATTTTTTAGAAAAAAAAAGAAATGAAAGTCAAAATAAAACAACAAAAATAAAATCAAAATGTAACAAATTAAAACAAAATCAAAATCCAACTTTGTTTGTTTGTTTGTTTTGTTTTGGTTTTTTTTTTAATGAACCCAAACAAATAACAAAAAATTCAAATTTGAAAACGCACTAAACTAGGCCGAGAAATCAAAAGTATGCATAGGTTAACCCTAACCAACACAATCAAATAAATCAAAAAGGAAAAAATGCAAAGGTTTTGAGTGTTTGTATGCAGGTGGAGAGATGTAGCTCGATGCTTGCAAGTTTGCATGGAATGGAAGTTGGACGAAGCAGGTATGGAGAAGGTTGCATGAGGGGACAGAGAATGGAGATGGGTAGAAGATGCAGGGAGGAAAGGGATGAGGGATTGCATGAGAGATTGCTGTGTAGAGGAGATGGATGGACCTGAAGGCAACAATAGGAGCATCGATGAATAGAACAGAGAATAAGGGCAACAATGCGAGGGAGAATAATTGAATGGAGAGGTGGATGGAGCTCACGTGGAGGAGGTTAATGTTGCGGCAGAGGGAAATGCAGACGACATGGTCGAGGAAATGAATGGATGCCAAATGACATAGGTCAGGGGGGCAGCGTGGATGGCGTGGAGGTCTTTGCAAGTGTGGTGCGATGGAAGGAAGAGGGAACACTGGAGGAAAGGGAGCAGATGGGAAGGACGAAGCAGCGTGATTGGGTTTGTAGCGCAACTCGAAGGCAAAAACTGAGGGTTTAGGCAGCTGCGGAGGATAGAAATGCGTGGAGAAGAGCGTGACTTTGATGAAGGAAGTGGGCTCACACAGAGAGCAGGATGGAGAAGGCAGGCTTCTATGTATGGTGAGTTGCAGCAATGGGTGAGGATGAGAGACGTGTGAAGGTTAGGCAACAGATAAAACTCAGGCAAAAACTCAAATTTCTCCAAGTCTTTTAAAAAATTCAAAGCCCAAAAATAATTTCAAAATTTTTCAGGAAACAACAGAGAAAACAATTTCGAAATCTTGTTCTTAGGAAACTCCAGGGAGCAAAGAAGCTGCAGCCCAAGAACCGAGGAGAAATTTCTAGACTAAGATCTTATACTTGAACTTAAAATTTATCAATGAAACCCTTATTGAAATTTTCTAGATTTAATTGAAAATTTTAAATCCTTCTGCTTCAGATTGCTTAATGAAACCCTCATTAAATTTCCAGATCTGAAAACTAAATTTAAACCTTTGGATTGCAAAGGCCGAATAATATTCTTGCGAAAATTTGATGTTGTTGAACCCCAAAGATCCAGATCTTACCCTCCAGGGCCTAGATCTGGACTTTGCACAACCTTCAACTTCAGGTCTGTAGCTGCAATACAACAAAAAAAAACACCCAAACGATATGCACAATGACCTAAAAAAAACTAAAACCCAGAAAACCCAAGTTAGAAAATTGAAGATAATTACAGATCTATGTACATTAATGGTGGATCTATCAGATCTAGGGAGTGCGAGTCCAACTCCATTCCCAGATTTGATGATCCGAGGCTCTCAATAGCCAGATCTAATGATTTAGTACAAAAAATTAAGTTTTTTTAATTTTTAAAGGAGGTATTGAGCTCAAAACCCTCATGCATCACCCATAAAATTATCTTATGATAAGCCCGGGATCAAATTCAAACTAGGCTCTTCAGAAAACACAGATCGAAAGTTGGTTGGTTCAGTCGAGAACTTTCCCGAATGCACGATGATCTAATAATCAAGGATTTTCCTATAAAACTCAATTCAACCGTCAACATAGAGCGAGAAAACAATAATAAAATTCAGATTTAATAGAAATACCTGCTATTATATTCAAAACTTAAATTATCATTCAAACTCTAGCGACTAAGCAAGGTACCTGTACTCAAATCGCTCTTTAGAAGCTATTATTAATGGCAAAAAGAAACTATGCATGAAAATAATACATCTTACAACATTTCCATAAAGAGTAACACCAACGAAAATTAACCCCAAAGTCTTTCTTTATTGCTCATGAAAAGATTACAAGAGAGCTTTTCGCTTAGTACATGATCAAAAGATTGGATGATCTCAACTGAAAAATGACCTCCTATTTAAAGATAAATCTTCCAATGGCTAGTTCGAGTGATTCTTATCAAAGTGATTTCGATCGTTGATGAGGATCAAAATTTCTTTTAATCTCATCCATCGAAATTTTAGATATTGAGGAAATTTCGAATTTTTCAATTAAGTGCATTTTAATAAATTTAAAAATTAAAATTTTGCATTACTTTCCTCCAAATTTTGACTTTGACTTAACCCCAGGGACCCAAGGCATAAAATTTAGCAAAATAATCAATTAACCTTAGTCCCTGGACCTATTAAGATTTAATTTTTTAAAAGATCCACAGATTTTACCTATGGAAAATTTAAATTTACCTAGGACCTAGGGCCTATGAGGGGATAAATTATTTTTCTAACCCTCAAGACACCTTACATCATGATTTTTACATTTTTTACATCTTAGGGGGGAAAACCCATTTACAAAAGACGATAAATTATTTTTCTAACCCTCAAAACACTTTGCATCATGATTTTTACATTTTTTTACATCTCAGAGGAAAACCCATTTGCAAAAGACCCTTACAGAGTACCTAGTTCTGCAACAAAAATATAATCTAGCAGATCAAGCAATTTGTAATAAAATAACCTAACCAAATAGTTAGGATTATTCCTAAATCCCTTTTACACAAACTCTATCTATAACACTAGGACTCGCCTAAGATCCTGGTGACAAAATCATTCCGGCTTTGGGGTAATGTTGAAGGAAAACTCTGCCGACTATCCGAGAATGGATCAGTGAGACAAAAAACCTCCAGGAATGTAGATCGTTACCAGAAAAGTAGTTTTACCTAGGTGAATACATACACAACACGGATCTGCTGAGATTATTTACATTATACACATGCAGTCCGGGTTTACATTATAACATGACAACAAAGGTGATGATGATAGCTGGATGGCAGGAACACATCGAGTAGGCACTATCCCTTTGCGAAAAAGGGGGTGTACTGCTATGGGTCATTGACACGTAGTGGTCAACAAGGTCCACTACCTCTGATCAGGAAGAATCAATCTTCTTCGAGTTGGTCACTAGTGGCATGGACACGACCCTGCTGTCTTACATCTTGAATCACTTCAGGACCTCAACTGTGTACTTCCTTTGCCCAAGGAATATCTCTTCCTCTTTTTCCAACACCTCCAAACCCAGAAAGCAGTGCATAAAACCCAAATCCTTCATGTCAAACTTTGTTGCTAGGTCCCTTTTGCAATCTGCTATGAGCTTCTCAAATCTTGTCAAAGATAGGGCATCAACATATAACACCAATATGAGAAGTTTTCCCTTCCCTTGAATGTGATATAGGTTTAGGTCTGCCTCACTCTTGATGTATTCCATGCTCTACAAGAAGCTACCAATCATGCATACCATGCCCTGGTAGCATGCTTAAGCCGATATAGTGCTCTCCTCAATCTACACACATGGGAACCCCTCACATGCACCTCAAAACCCTTCAACTACTCAATGTAGATGTCTTCCTCATAAGCACCATTAGGAAGGTCGTCTTAACGTCCATTTGGTGAATTCTCCAACCCATCTGCACTGCTATAGATATAATAGCCCTAATGGATGAGTACCTAGCTACAGAGGTAAAGGTCTCGTCATAGTCAATTCCTTCCTTCTATGAAAACCTCTTAGCCACAAAATGGGCTTTGCACTTGCCCACTCTACCATCTATAGCATGCTTGATCTTGTACACCCATCTAGAACCAACCATTGTCTTGCCCTCTGGTCGTGACACTACCTCCCAAACAGTGTTCTACATCATGGAAGAGTACTCCTCCACCATGGCATCTATCCACACCAAATGCTCATATTCCTCCTAAAAACTAGCAAGTTCAACCTCCATCATCTCACTCATCAACACTATGTAACCAGAGTAGAACTAAGGAGCCTTGCTCCATCTGACTGAATATCTTGGAGTACCAATGAACTCCTGGGCCTCTCTGAATGTTTTCTCAACCCATTTGGCCCTCATCCTCCTTATGCTAGGAGTCTTAGGCAGGGTGTGAGGAGCCCTCTATCCCTTGTCCTCTTCTTCTTGGTCAACCTATTGGCTCTGCTCTCAAATCTATGTGGCAATGCTCTGAAGAGTCTGTGTTGTCTCTCTTCCTCGAATTTCACATCCTTGCATATCATTGTCTTCCTTAGAGAAGGAATGTACACTTGATAGGCTTTTGAAGTCTCGTTGTACCCCATAATAATCCCTATATCTAAAGTAGGTTCTAGTTTCGTTCTCTTTCCATAAGGAATGTGGCCATACACAAAGCATCGAAATATGAGTGTGTCCCAAAACTAGTTTCTTCCCTGTAAATTCCTCCTTAGGTATCAATCTTCCCAACACCTTGTGTGGGCTTCTATTTTGCAAATATAGAACAATGTTGCAAGTATCCACCCATAAAAACATGGGTAGCTCTTCGCCATGAAGCGTAGCCTTAGGTACTCCAACAATAGCCCTATTATTTCATTCTGCAACCCTGTTCTATTGATGATTGTACAAAATTGTCAGCTCCTCCCTAATGCCCTCCTATGCATAGAAGCCCTTGAAGGCATTAGAGGTGTACTAGACTCCATTATCAGACCTCAATGTCTTGATATTTCTCTCAGTCTGGTTCTCAACAAGAGCCTTGAATTCATCCATTCTTCATGAAATAGATCCAAGTCTTAATATAGAAGTCATCTATGAAGGTCATATAGAAATAGTACCCACTTAAGGATACAAATGACATGGGACCACACACGTATGATTGCATCAGGTCCAAAATCCCTTTGGCCCTAGTGTCATTGCTAAAAAAGTTGGTCTTTGTGTACTTGCCTAGTATGCAGCCCTTGCACACCTCATGTTGCTCAACCTTCAACTTTGGCAGCTTGTCACAATCATCCAAAGCACATTAATCATTCCATGATGAAGATGAGTCATCCTTCTATGCCACAACTCCGCCAACCCCTTTGCTATAACTCACCAATGTTGCATTGGCTCAAACTACAGAATGGACAAATTGCCTTTCTTGATCCCTATCACTGTGGTTGTCCCGGAGTTCTTGGGCCAAATGTATAATTTACTCTCCTCAAAGGTTATGATGTAACATTTTTCCTCCAAGGCAACAACTAAAATCAGGTTCTTGGTCATGCCCAAAATGTACATCACATCCTCCACCAACAAGGGTTTGTCAAACTCCCTCTGAAACTTAACCATGCCAACACCCACCTACCTAGTACTTGGCATTGTCTCCAAGTTTTATGAAGAAATCCATCTCCTTTTCCTTCAAGCTGGTGAAGTACTCCTTCACTCTTGCCATATGGCAAGAAGCCCCGCTATCAATATACCACACACCAATGGCAACTAAGCTTGAGAGACATGCAATGAGTGAAAACTCATTCTCAAAATTTGCTACAAACTCATCCACTTCTAAGAAACTTGCTTCTTTTGTTTGCCTTCTTCTTGTTAGGACGCTGGCTAGCAATGTGTACGGGTTGAAGGAATGAAAAACACTTGAACTTACTTAGGTCCTTCTTCTTTTCACCCTTTGAAGATGACCCATCACTTGGCACCTTCTTGACCTTAGACTTACCCTTTCTTGTGCTAGGGGAAGCTTCTCCTCTCTCAATCTCTTCTTCTAGTCACCACGTTGAGCTCCCTCTTGAATTTCCTCCTAGATGAAATCCTCCCACATCCTTTCCCAAGGGAGTAGGAGTTACTGAACAACAATACACTTGACAAACACCTCTCATTGTTTCGTAAATCCATTCAAGGTTATATGCACTAGCTCAAGTTCTGGGATTATATACCTAATAGTCACCATTTCATCCCTCAACCGCGTTATCTTTGTCAAGTAGGTGGTTGTGCCCTCACCCTTGGACATTTTGATGTTGTGAAGCTTGTCCCTTAGCACCATCCTACAACTTTGATAGTAACTCTAGTACAGCTTGGTGAGTGCATCCCACATCTTCTTAGTTGTTCCTTTCTCCGACAAATGGGGTATCAAGTGGTCTTTGAACCCTTCAAGAATAATCCTTTATGCCTTCACATCTTTAACCTCGTGAAGGTCTAGAGCCATGGGATCTAAGCTTCATGGAGTAATTGTTGTATTGACAAGGTTCTAAATCGCGTTCTCCTTGAGAACTGTTGTGATTTGAACCCTCCAATGAAGATAGTTTGAGGAGCCTTCTAGTTTGTCATCATATCAAAAGCTGGTGGCCATGGCAGAAAACCTTAGAAGCTTGTTCACTAAAATCTGATTGGCTGACCTAGTACCCTATGTCATTTTGTCTGGCTTCGTATTCAGAAGTTGCAACCTTGATACCATGCTAATTCTCAGAAACCCAACTACAAATTAGATGTTCAACAAATATTTACAGAACATAAATGAAAGATGCTTTCTATATTGAGAGGAGCCTTCTAGTTTGTCTTCATATCAAATGTTGGTGGTCATGGAAGAAAACCTTAGAAGCTTGTTCGCTAAAATCTGATTGGTTGACCTAGTACCCTATGTCATTTCGTCTGGCTTCGTATTCAGAAGCTGCAACTTTGATACCATGCTAATTCTAGGAAACCCAGCTACAAAGTAGATGTTCAACAAATATTTACTAAACATAAATGAAGGATGCTTTCTATATTGATTTGTGATAGAAAATAATTTGGGTTCTTAACTAGAAAAAACAACAAAAGCAAGACTCACAAATTGAAACACACATAAAAGAATGACACAGATATATTGTGGAAACCTCAGTGCGGGGAAAACCAATAAACACTGGGCTTTGCATCAACTTTAGAAATTTAGTTTTTAACAAATATTTACAACATAAAATTGGTATATTAATTTGTCCTAGCAAATCTAAGTCAAATCAACTTCTACATAGAAATGTATGGCACAACAAATCAACCTATGTGCCCAATGAATTTCTATCTCACTGTCAAAACATTTTTTCGAGTTGAATACCCAAGCGCACCAATCCAATGATCTCCTCAAGAGCTCGAACTACCTTAATAAAATGCTTAACCTTAATATAAAAATAAATGGATAGTTGGGATTTCATCTCATCTCTTCAAATGAAGGGCTATGACTTAAATTTGTCGTTGACCCTTTTACCTTTTCCAAGACTGTGGCTCGCAAGTCAAATAATTAAATTAAACTATGGTCTAAAATCCCAACTCAGGGAATTAATTAAATAGTTGTTGGAGTTATTTAAGGTGGTTAGTTGCATGTCAAGGCACATGACCTATGTAGAACCACCTTCCAAGCTACAAATTCAACACACCCTTGAGTTCGGGCCGGAAATTTTATCCCATAGGTTGATGTAGATAAAATAAAGGTGAAAACATGAAATTCCCACGATAAAAGAAAAAGAAAAGTTAAAATGCAAAATATGGTTGAAACATTAATTAGCATATATGGGCAAAAGCCTAACATGAGCTCTACCACCCTCTTTAGCCATCACCCAATTCCTAAGCACTTGTTTCTCCCATCACATAATAAGAAACCCTTACGTGTCCCAACCTTGATGAGCGAGAAGTTGACTAATAATCAAGGAGTAAATCAATGCCATATCATTAAAAGAAAGCTTGGACACCTAAGTTATGCTCCTCATCAAAGCATTATCAAAAGGAAGTAAGAGGCACACTGGAGGGGTGGGAAAATCATGACAAGGAAAGGGATAACTAATGCCTCCACTATTGCTCCCTCCTTACATCTATACACTTAGGATGATTGACCTCCGTCATCTCGTTCCATGACCATGGGACCTAGCCATAAGGCATTTCCCCTCCATTGCCACACTATCACAAACACCTATAAATTGAAAGGCTGATCTTGGACATGTCACCAACCCTTAAGGTCTAGAAGCACCTAATAAGGTCGACCATCTAGCCATCCCTAACGAAGTAAGGAACACTTTTACGAGACTTAGTCTAGTTAAATATTTGAAGGTGATCGCAGTTTGAAGTCTTATTATGCCCTTGACAATTAGGTATGGTCCACTAAGATGCATCGATGGCCATTGTCACTAGTGAATGGTAATTTTCACTTGAGTTTGAGATGGTTTTGCAAGGTGGTCTTCTGGACTTCTACTATTAAACACACATATGGAATGGTGACCAAAATATGAAAGAATAAGAATTCATTGCATTTATTATTCACAATAATGTACATTTATACATTTCCTTGTGACCCTTGGTCTTCACATACCAAGTGGTCTCTTGGAATTCAGTGATTATTCACATTACACACCAACCCTTAGCAGATTAGGTGTCCAACATTCCCCCCCTTAATCCGAAGGGGTATATACAAGTCCAAGAAGAGAGATCTAATACAAAAATACAACAATGCATAATAGTAATAGACTGGATGTGCTCTCTCAAATGAAGGTATATGGTGGGAGAACTCGAGGTCTCAACCGACAGTGGTTTAAGGATGACACCAACACTGGTACACTTAGTGTAATTCCCGAATGTCTTCCAAATCTGGAAAGAAGCTGAAATCTTCTGCTAGAGGAAGTGTACCTAATGCTTTGAAGAGGGAGGTCTTCAACTTAGAAAAAAGGAGGTCTACAACCTACGGTGGTTTAAGGAAGACCACCAACCAAAGGAATGCATAGTGTGATTCCCGAAACTCTTCCAAATATGGAAAGAAGCTGAATTCTTCTGCTAGAGGAAGTTCTCCTTAATGGTTTGTAGAGGGAGACCTTCAACCTAGAAAAGGGAGGTCTGCAACCTGTGGTGGCTTAAGGAAGGCCACTAACCAATGGCGTGCTTAGGGGCTTCTTTATTTCTAGCTACAACTTTGAATCTGGGTATGGCCGTCTCTGGCTGTAGGCTCAGGCAACAGGTTCAAGTTGTGGCTCAGGCTTGCCTGATGTATCTTTGAAACTTTTAGATGACCATCGATTCCCCCCTGTTAGATACAAAGTGAAAAGACGAAGAGATCTCAACAGCAAGACTTTTCAATACTCTAGAAGAATATCTGACATATGATCGAAATATTTTCTTGGTTGTTGAAGCCCATTGCCAAGAATCAATCCATCCAAGGAGAATATTTGTTTTTGTAGGAGGCTTGTTTTTGAAGCATTTATTTGAAGAATGAGTCTGTTGACCACAATGCTTGCATGGGTAAACATCAAAACAATGATCTTTCACATGACCAACTCTATCACAGTGTTGGCATTTCACAATCTGTTGTTGTGGAGGAGGAGCAAGAACAGGGAATATGAATCATCCTAAAGAATTCCAACACTCTAAAATTGGATAGGATTTGAATAATGTGGAGTATAAAGAGAAACCTCCTTGTCATATCCAAGACCAATTCTATTCTAGTTGCTAACAAGCTCTTCCCAAGGTATGATGATGGGCTTGGGAAGTGCGGGCTGAATTTCTTCTTATGCATACAAATTTGTTCCTGAATCAACCTCATATTTACTATCTTGACTAGTTTTTTCATGTTGATGGGAGTCAACTTCAAACTCAAAAAGGGGATTGTTCTGAACAAAAACAAGTTCAAAATGATAACTACGTTGTTGTAGCTCGTCTTGTTGTAGTTGTGATTCAAGTTGGAGAAATTCAATGTTTTCTTGTGCATATTGTAGACAGGTCTGAATTTCAGAGTGAGATTCTTTGTTGATTTGGAATGTACCATTAGCAGTGGATTGTATTAGTATTCAATAACTAACTCGAATACTGTATTAATTCTAGCAATTTTCAAAGAGTTTAAATTTTTGGATTCAAATGTACTCCAAAAACCAAATAAATGGGTGCTCCCTTTGCCAAATGTTACACCAAGCCCAAATGAAGAATTAGAGTTAGAGTATCAACAGAACTTGCAAAAGGGCGAGTACTAACACCAAATGTAAGTGTAATACCGAACCTAGATATCAAGAAAAATAGTACGTTGCTGCTCTTCACAAACAATGTATTACAACAAAGGCCACAAAACTATAAAAAAACACAATTTAAATGTTGTTTTTTTTTGAAGTCACAACATGTACTATCAAAGGTCGTGCAACTTTGGCAGTCACTGAGCAAAGAAGAAGTCGAGAGGCTTCAAACCGAGGTCCTCAAATTAGAATAATCATGTGTTTGTTTTTATTTATGCTCTAAAAATTCAAACGTCAAATTACTTGCCTTGCATAATTCTTAACAGTCAGGATAGGACAACAACAAACCCGCAATTTCTTGGAAGAAAATATTCCATTAATTTTATTTTAGATCAGAGCCATTCAAAGTGCATCATGTGTTTATCTTCAAAGTGGATTTTACGAGAAACCCCGTCATTAAAAAAACATAACTTTATGGATCACTCGCGCCAACAATGCAATACCGCCATCAAAAGCATCACTCAATGCATCCAACGCAATGATAGTAATTCATGCGGTGGAATTGAGTTTTGCAAAAATCTACAAGAGCGTTTTGCAAAGGCGTGGAATCAACAAGCTACAAGAGTGTGGAGTCGATTTTTGGCATTTGAGTAGAAACTCAGGGAGAATACAGTGGGGCACGAACCCATCTTCCTATTACACGATGCGGGCTAGGCAAAAATCAGTCTCAAATGTGAACAAATGACTTCATACATAAAAGAGTATTCAACCACTCAACGTAGGCATTCACACCATATAACTAGCAGTACCAACCATCTTTTAATAAAGGAACGACCTTTTCAATGTGACAGTCAAACTTTTCAAGCTCCATTCATCGCACGATCAAGTTTAAATGACCCATCGCAGGCAACATCAACCCATATGTATCGCATTAAACTATTCAACTCTGCATTCAAGGTAGCATGGGCCAACCTTCATCGCATACTCAACATTCAATCATTCAATCTAGAGTTTACAACAAACACAAACGTTTTGTATTCCCTTTAAACTATGCATGTTGAAACTGGTCAATTTCCCATTTAAACAGTGATTTTGTGATGAATAAACCAAGTCACTCTCGGTTCGTCTCTTAGGAAACGCACCACTACTTGTCAAACAAAATTCCTTGGATTAGTTTTGTGCTAGGTGTAGCCTTGAATTTGCAAATAAAAAATGTGCACAGGGATTTTATAGTCCTATCAAAGCCCTGGTTTCAAATCGCATCCTTGCCAAAAACTCTGTTTTTTTATGCCAGGTAGAAAATGGTTGAAACGTCTCAGAACGAATTACTAGAAAGTCACTTGAATTCTGCAAATGGAATTTGTGGTATGGGGCAAGCACCTTAGATCTGAGTAGGACAAAAAAAAATTGAGCATGGATAGAAGAGGAGGTGAACAGTTTCGGAAAGAGCGCTTGCAAAAATAACGTTCAGAGGGAGTGTTGAGCATCAATTTCACTGTTGGTGAGAAGAGGTAGAAACACATAGCAAGGAAAAAATGACAGACACCATATGAGGCTAGAAAAGTGTGGTGGGATCCGTTGACACAAAACACCTTTTCAATTGCAAAATTCTCAAGCAAGGATGACATATTAGTGCCTAGAATGGTGGAGATGAGCTTTTTCAATGGGAGAGGATGTATTTTTTTTTTAGTAGAGGAAAGGGCATTACTTCAGGTCATGGGTCATAGAATGGTAGATACAACAAATAGACGAGACAAACATAAAGAATTGAATAATCGCTCAACTCAACTACTTAAGGAAGAATGCCTAGGCCAATGGAAAAACAAAAAATAGTATACTAGTGGTCACAAACTTTGAAGGCCATAAAACCACTAGCTCAAATTGGAGCAGGGCAGGAGTACACCCGCTCTGATACCATGTTAAAAACATACATGGAATGGTGAACATAATATGAAAGTATAAGCATTCATTTAATTTATTATTCACAATAATGTACATTTATACATTTCCTTGTGACCCTTGGTCTTCACATACCAAGTGGGCTCTTGGACTCCAATGACTATTCACATTCCACACCAACCCTTAGCGGATTAGGTGTAAGACATCTACAAAGAAGCAAAGGCCCTCAAGGAACACTCCATGCCTACGCTAGCCATGATGCACAAGTCATACTACACTTCAAGAGAGCGGTGATGACCTTGGAAATGTAGCATTGCCCCTCTATAGCAAAGTTTTGGGCACTTTGATGATCCCATCAATTGATTGACACCTCAAAGCACCCCCAGGTGCTAAAACATCAAGATTACATTAACTGGTGTTGGAGATTCTTGATAATGTGCCCAATAGGGCTGAAATGCCCCCAAGTTGGCCTTTGACATCGTTTTATGGGCACGACTTAACTCAGAGTCCATATGGTCATCCCCAGGATGACAAGGGAGAGACTATTTCTTGGAGCGTCGACACTTGAAAGAAAATATTGTTAGAAAACTATATATTATGGAGCAATGGAACACATAAAATATTGCAGAAATATAAACACAGAAAACACATAAGACAAGAGAGACACAGATATACGTGGTTCACCCAGTTTGGGCTACGTCCACCTCGAACGGCCAGTCCTTCCTTTCTTTTATCCAGCAAAATGAAGAGACACAACCTACAGTAGATCCGCTGTAATATTCTCTGCTTTCTCTCACAGTCTCACCTATCTCCTTCTCGCTCAGAGAATACACATATATTACACAAACTCAATACAATGCCCTTATACAAAGAGAGGGGTTGCCTTCTAGGGTAAAAAAACCCCCTAAACTAAACATAAGTTCTACCGTCAGATCATCGACCCCCCTTGCAGTGAATATTTTACGGGCGGTGTTGCCACCCCATTTCGAACTGGGGTCCAATGTGGTGATACCTTTGAATACATAAGATAATCAGGCTCCACACCCAACAAATCTACCACATCATCCTTCTAGCCCCCTTAGAGATGACAAAAGGCAACCAAATTTTGGTTTTGACACATGGAGGCATTTGAGGCATGACTTGAGAGCCTACCCTCAAGGATAGAGTTGATTATGATCAACATTATACTTGTCATAGGGCTTGTAGGCTAATAATTATGAGTGATATACCTCATATATATATACACACAAGTTAAGTTGAGCTCTCAAGAAGCTGAAATCCAAGTGTGATATTCAAAAGTAGCAAAGGAGTGATTTTATATATACACACACACACACAAGTTAAGCTGAGCTCTTAAGAAGCTAAAATCCAAGTGTGATATTCAAAATTAGCAAAGGAGTGATTATATATATATCTTAACCTATGTGTAACCCACTACCTTTGGAGATGTGATCCTTATGGTCCTCTTACTATTGGAGATTGGTTTTTGTCTTGGAAATGTCTTTTTGGGATTGAAAGAAGCATTTTTCTTGTAAGAATTGTGAGTTTTATAGAAAAAAATTATTATTCTATATGTGATCATGTATTGCTATGATTTTTATTTATTTCGTATCTAAATGCAAAACTATTTATGGAAAATCTTGGTTAATTATTAAATATTAAATATCTCTTCCTTGAAATCCATATGGGACATCCTAGAGAGCTTCCCCTATTTAATTTCTTACCTCACAAGAAAGATAGTTAGGGTTTGTACCATAGTTTTAAAAATCAGCCTAGTTAAATTGGAAATCAACAAAAATGGTCAGTCAAACACACAAGCTTGCTAATCGGAGCAATAAACCCAATTCATGGTTGATTAGGACTAGTTAGGTACCAAACCAATCAAGTTGGTACCTAACCATTCTTAATCGACTAAGTCTTTAAAAATTCGAACCCCATGGAATAAGCATGCACTGGTTCTGAACTTTTGAAGCAAAAGACTTGGTGAGAGGGACATCAAGTCTAAATTGTCCACTTAGACTCCTTGGGATCAATTCTCAATGAGGGAATATGGTTGATAACAAATAGACTAGTGAGAACGACATTGTTATGGTGTTCCAGCTTATGAACTTACTTATTGATAAAAAGGGGCATGTGTTTAGTATATATTGATAGATAGGAAACCCAGTACCACTCAATGAAATAGCAATATGTGCAATTCCCATCAAATGAGAGTTATGCATGTCACATTAATGCAAATATTAAAGTATTTATAAATAAATAGGTAAGTTGTGTCTATAGAAGGGGAAACATTAATTATGGAAATAGTTTGGCCTTAACCCCTGTTACCCACCATTTTGTGGGTGATATCCCTAGGTGAATTTTTTTTTCCAATATGGTCCTCAACTAGCAGCTAGCAGCCACCAACTAGCTCATTGTGCCATTTTCTCCACCACCTAAGCTAATCATGTGGTCCCTCACCCATCTGTCATGATGGTATGTTTGAAGGTGGGCCTACCGAAACTAAAGGTATGCCTTGTCATTTGGTAATTGAGTATTGTAATTTGCTTATCATGGACATTTTTGGGCATGAATTAATGGGGATATTCGAGAGAAAGAATGGGCAAGTCTGTGCTCTTGTCCCCTAGACCTGCTTGTATATTAACCTTGGATACTAGTCCCGTGGGATCTCTTTTATTGACCATTGGCTTTAGGGATGGTATTTCATGGGAAACCATGATTTTGGTTGCGTGGTCCCACTCCCTCATCCACATATGTTTCTCCCTTTCCAATTATTATAACCACATTCATTATTTCTCCCACCTGGGTCCACATTCCTCCACTGGGTCCACATAGGGCTAGCTCTCCCCTTCCCCTTGCCCACACCTTGGGTCAGCCCTGGAATGATGCCCCGGAGGTTGATGTAGATAAAAAGAAAAGTAAAAGCATAATTGGCCACATCCAACAAGAAAATGTACCACAAAATGCAAAATATGGTTGGGAAAAACAGATTTAGCACATGGGCAAAAGCGAATACATGAGCTCTACCCCATCATCATGGCCATCACCCTGGTTCGTACAGGTTCCATGAGCCTCCTTCATCATATAGGAACCCATGATTGTCCCAACCGCTAGTGGGAAATGAACCACCCTACCTTAAAAGGGGGTATCCACTGCTATATCTCACACATCATGCTCTTACCCCTTGAGCCCCAAGCAGTTAATTAAAGAAAAATCCTAAAAAGGAAAAAGGCATATAAAGAAGGGTGGAAAAATCAAGGTCGGGGCACCTCATGTACCACGATTTCTCCCTCCTATACATTATACACCGAAGTGTGGGCTTCCCTTCTACTAGCTACCATTGCACCCCAGCATGTGGCCTAGGGCTACCCGTTCTCATTCCCTACTCCATTCACCTCTTTATCACATGCCACCACCTTTTAAAGGATGTACCTTGGACATGTTATCCCATTTAAAAGTAGAAACCACCTAATGTGATACTTGGTTAACCCCATTCGGAGTTTGGAGACATTAGCAGATGCCAAAGCCCATTATGGAAGGGCAAGCCATTATGAAGTCCCCATTTGTGGTCCATGGTTTGTAAGCTCTTTTACTCAAATTCCTTGATGAATTGTTGTACTGGAAGGCTAGGGGACACATTGGATCTTATGCAAGATTGCAGAAGGTCTCCATCTTGGGTTTGGTCTCCCTAAACGGGGTCCTAACCCTCCAGAGGGCTACATTGGCACATGTAGGGTGTGTGTTGAGAGCCATGGGCCTCCACAACAGTAGAAAACACTCAATGGATCCCCAAATATGTTTAGAGATTGCTCGAGATTCACCTATTGGACGAGGAAGATGCGCCTGGTTCACCTTTGCCCAACCAACCCTACAAATGTACCATGCACTTAGCAGCTGACCCAAGACTTGTAGGATGATGTGGCATCACCTACACCATCATCTAAGCCCTTAGAGATGGTCTACAAGCATCTTCAAGTTACTTGGAAACCCATGAGATCACTTGTGTGCCCTCACAGCCATTGGGAGCACCATAGGTTTATTATGTGGAGAACAATGGGCCAACCCCTTGTCCATGACTTTTGGAAGTCCAACTCATAATTTTGGAACTTATGGACTTCATCAGGCCCCTTAGAGAGCACAATGATATACATTATTGATTATTCGACCTCTTGGGAGGCTTATTATTTTATTTATGAGCTATTTTGGTGGGCTTGTCACCAATAGATAGTTATTTGCACATTATTTTAGTTGGTGGGCTAATGTAGGCTCAATTTCAGTAATTCGAACTCCTAATGAGTGTATAAATAGGAGAGACATGAATTCATTTGTATCATCGCTTGGATTGGATCAATCTTCTTATTTCGCTATCTTTTGAGGATGAGACTTTTTGGATGAATGCATGAATTTCGATGTTTGGTTATTCTTCTTTGCCTTGGAGCTTCTATTATTGGCATATCTTGGTGATTGGATATATTCTTCTTACATGTAAGTAATATGTTAATGCTATTTTGATTCTTTATTTTGTTGCATTCATGATATTAGGATTTTCGCTATTCTAGGGTTAATTTGTTGTTTTTCTTGGAACAAAATTGTGGAAATTAAATCTCTAAATAGTGTTTATCATGATTGGGCCATGTTTGAATGAATAAATGTTCCTAGAGACATCCTTGTCTTGACAAGTCACCAAATATTGTTGAACGAAGTATAAATGACGTTGAAGCTACTTCTATTAAGCCCTAATGCCCAATGAAGTTGTCTTTCAAGCCTCCTTGACAAGTGTAAATCAATACAAACTCTAAATCTTCCATGAATCCATCTCTCCCAGAGGACAAAGCACTGGTCCTTCTTTGGTGATCACTTTAAAGCTTATTTCTTTCACCTTCCCCTCTTTTTCTAGGCCTAACCTACATAGATCACCTAGGGCATCAATTATCTCACAATCTAGCCATCCAAATACTTCGATTTTTGGTTCACAACTGTGTTGATGTGTCCTTAAGAAGCCCTCCAAATTTCATGAGATTCCGACGATGGGATCTTGAAATATCATAAGCCCTAGCTCGAAGACCAATTCTCGCCCTTGGTTTCCCTTAGGGTAGAAACCTCACTGGTATCCTTGCATTGCCTTTCATTTAAAATTCATTCCTTGATCCCTTTCCCCCTTTCTAATTAGGTCAAGTAAATCATTGGTTGTTAAATCTTATCCTCTTGACCTAACCTCGGGTCCAGTTGGTCTCGTGTGGTCCCATGCACTATCAAGTTTAATTCTTCAAATATCACCTAGAACCCAAGTTTCCACAATAATTATAGGGCTTAGGGATCTGCTTTATAAGACACATACTCAAAACCTAACCCTTGAAATTCTCCCCAAGCCCTTCCTAGAATGCCTTCCATCTTGTCTTCCATGACAAGCAAGCCACAATCTTGAACCTCTCTTGTGAATAGACTTCTAGGATCACCCTTCATATTATCTTTGATCTATTCATCTTCGTGATCCTTATCATACCAGGTCTCCTCCCATCATTGAAATTTTGTAAAGAGTAGGGAGATTTAGCTGACATGACAGTGGGCTATTGCCCCATTGTTGCCCTTGACCTAGTAATTGTCCCTTTAGGATTCCCTCCTAGCACCGCTGCTAGTTTGAGCGGTAACAACCCCCATTATTTGTACTCAATAAGATAGATGAGTTATACCAAACTTTGCAAATTATTATGTCATTTGGTTCTTATTCTTTCAACCTAAACTATTAATATCTATTGGTTATACTATTTATGTTTGATCATAATGTGTCTATATATGTTCTAACAAATATGTCTCATAGTTAGAAAATTCACCAACACTTGCCAAAAATTGGCAAGTCAACTTGACTAAACCTACTGTTGGTTGAGTTGACCATCCTCACCAAGGCTCATTGGTTGTGAAGCACTACTAATTATAGGGAAACTCATTGAGTTATTATCAAGCAATCAAGTTAACGTGGAAGCTTGAGTTTGATGATTGTCATGTTGATCAATGATTTATAGTAAGCTACTAGCTTGGTAGCTTGACTTGTAGCATTGTTTTTGGACTCTAGAGGCCATTTAGAGCCACACTACTTATGTATTTTGTTGAAGATATGTAGTGAACTCGGTGGCATTTTGATATATGCACCCTTACATGGTATATAAATGAATAGACTTTGCATATTTTGTCTATAAAGGTATGGAATCATGGTTTGTAATGTTAAAAATATTTTTTCATTAAAAAATAATTATTTTTTGTATTTTTTTTTTTTAATTATGGTTTATTGAATTCGGTTGGACCTAATTCTAGCTCTAATCACGTGATAGGCAGTTGTTTCGAAACCTAATTCCGATTTTTACAACTATGGTTTGTACAAATGAAAACAAGAAGTTTCCCCCCTTACTCCAAGCATTTATCTGAATCACAATTAGATAGGTATTCAGTTAAAAACGCAGTTTCGATTTTTACAACTATGGTTTGTACACGTGAAAACAAGAGGTTTTCCATGTTACTCCAAGCATTTATCCAAATCATGATTAGATAGGTAGCTGGTTCGAAACCTAGTTTTGATTTTTACAACTATAGTTGTACAAGTGAAAACAAGAGGTTTTCCCCATTGTTCCAAGCATTTATCCACTATCTCTTGAATTAGCCTAATTAGCCTAAATACTCCATCACCCAAGAAGGAATAGGGATTGGCAACCTTGGTGTTGATAAAAAACCTTAAAGCCTTAAATATTCTTCTTTTCTATTATTTTCTAAGAATTTAAAGGCAAGTCGCTAGGGCATTTTAATAGGCTCGAATTTGATTACAACTCTTGTGGATGAATGTTGGAGGTAATAAAAATTGATTTTAACTTTAGTGATCCTTTTAACTCAAAATATAGCCTTTTACATGGTTAAACTTACCCTAGGAGGGTTGACATCATCCTTCTCCAAGTATTTTGTGCCTTAGAGAACCCTAGCCCTAGCTAGGGCTTCAACATAAGGATTAATGTGGTTGGATTTATCACTTTGTTGATCATATCTCCAATGAGCCTTTTCTTTCCTTCGTGTATGCCTAAGAGTAAGAACCCATTTGTTGCAACATATCTAGCAACCGCTTTTGGTGTATGATACACTACTCCTTTACAAGAAGAGTTGTGCCTTTTTCCATTAAAGAGTGTATTCAACTAGCCTCTATCTACATTACTTTTAACCATATAATTTAGAATAAACTTTAGGTGATCAATGTGAAGCCTCCCTTGTGGTGTAATTCCACTAAAGAGAAAGAGGAAGATTGCTGAGGTG
>APFE030009815.1:0-12051 GCA_000404065.3 Pinus taeda
CACCACCTGCCCAACCACAACCCCATCCCTATCCATCTCAAATATACACCCCCATTCAACTACCAATACCACCATTTCCAAACCCGCACATTGGATTAGCTCAACCCAATTGCAAAGCTGAGGCACAACATGTCCAAATGACTCCTCTTGAGCTCAATGATCTTCACCATAGCTCAGGAAGAGTATTGCAAAAAAGATATTATCTTGAAAGCATTGAAGGACCACATCCAGCAAAAGAAGATTCAAAGGAGGAGATCAAAGAACCATGGGCTGCACTTGATGAAGAGAAGACATCAGAACCAGAGATCGAGAAAGTTCCCTCATAGTTACCATCAAATCCTCCACGTATTCAAGAGAAAAATCAACAAAAAAATGAGAATGTGAAGGTCATGATAGAAGGTGACAAGAAGAATGATTCAGACCAACAAAAAGACGAAGGATATCAGAGTTATATTCAGATATGGTTTCAGTAGTACTCTCTTCCTCAGCTATGCTTGATCCCTTCAAAGTCATATCATTTGGTCTCTGAAATCCAGATAGCTGTCAAAGCATGGATTTCAAGCCTCCACATCATTTTGTCTCTAATCTCAATGTGCACATGGCTCCATTGGAAGTATTCTTATACTTGAAAATGATTTTTTTTTTCAACTAGGGTAGGGTAAAAAAAAAAAAATGAAAATAAGAGGAAAATAAAAATCTAAGGTGAAAACCTCCTCTTAGGTGCCTCAGATTGGCTCATTGATTGAAAACCTCCATGAGGCGGTCAATGGATTGGAAAAAAGAGAAAAGAAAAAGAAAATAAGATCCCTGGGTGAAAACCTCCCTTAGAGGTGCCCAGGGCAGGCAATTAGGGTGAAAACTTCCATGAGGTGCCCTAGTTGTTTTCAAAAAAAAAAATGAAAAAAAGAAGAAGAGAAAACAGGCCTAATCTCTGTAAAATAATTGCAGGTTGCACGGAGTACATTGCAGGTAAGGAAGGTCACGCAAAACGAGGATAGGGGTCCGTACCAGGCTATAGGACATCCCTAAAGACACTCCCTCCATGACCACTCGCCTCTCCTAAGATTTGATCACATTCAGGTCAAGATTCCACCTTCTAAAGGAAGTTCTGAGCTTTCTCCAGGAAGTTCTGTATTTCTACAGGAAACATCCTGTAGAACCTTCGGGCGAGTCAAATTCGATTTTGGAGGGGCATCTGAAGGTTGGAAGTTGTTTGTTAGGCATGCACACATCCATGTTTCCATCCCTCACCCTTCTCCATTATTTTTTCCAGCTCATTGTGCTTCTTTCCTAAAAACTGTGTATTCTACAGGAAGTTCCTGTAGAAATTAAAGGAAGCTAGAAATGGATTTCAAAAAGGCAGTTTGGTGAACATGATAGCTTCTTAAAGGGTTCATAATTCCTCCTACAATCCTCAAACCTCTCTCCCATCAATTCCAAGTCTGCACTATAGCCCAAGCTCATTTTTCTTACCATGCAAAAAACTGCAGAATGCTTTGAAGCAAAAATACATGGTGCTGAAATTTGTTTTTTTCCCTAACTTGAGATCCGTGTATCCATTTGCAAGATTGTTACATGAGAAGTTGTATAGGGATGATGGCAACATGCCCGAACAATTTCAGCCAATTCTGGTGCACGGTTTCCAAGAAATCAGCCTCCATCACCTTCAACCATTTTTGCATTTTCTCCATATCTGTGCATCTGTTTCAAAATATGTTGCATGGGGAGATGCATATGGGTGATAGTCACACACCCAAGAAATTTCAGCCGATTCCGATGCACGGTTTCCGAGAAAGCGACCTCTGTAATCTTTAGCCATTTTAAGTTTTTTCTCGATATCCGTGCATCCATTGACCATAATTTTGCTATGGGAGGTGCATAACAATGATAGAAGCATGCTCAGAAAGTTTCAGGTCAATCCGATCTATCGTTCGGGAGCAATGGAGAAAACAAGGTGATGTCCTGCAAAAATTCAGCATCAGCAGCATGAAGGTGCAAATCTGAAGGATGAAACTGGCTCTTACAGCTTAGATCTAGCCAAAGGATACATGCACAAGAAAAATAGCCGTGAATCAGCAACCAAGCCATCATGCAGCCACAGAAACAAATGCATGGAGCAGAAGGAAAGGCCACAGTACCTCACAACAACCACATTTAGCTTTTAAGTACGTGACTAAATTCATTCCTCTGTTGCATGAATGTAATTTGAGAACTGCATGAAAAATGAAATGGTTGTGATTAAAAAATCGGTGCCCAGCTAACTGGCCACCCTCATCCAGTTCAGACAGTGCTCGGTGGGTGCAATTGACACGTGTGCTCAGTTATCTCAGGAAGAAATCTGAAAACAGGTAATGGTGACCGTTTAAATTTCAGCGTGATTGATGGACGTGATTACAAGCAGAGAACAAACAGTTCATAATAACACTGCAGTGGGGGCCAACAGTGTGCATGGGGCCAACGTACAGTTGGCCATCTCACCCTCCATCAACGGAAATCTCCATAACCCCAACCAAAACATAGATTCAATGCTGAGGTAAAGCCGAATTACATACTCGGTTTATGTAGGCATCCATCAGCGACCAATGTTCATTCTGTTCTATCGACCTTTCATTACTCTATATCACCACCCTTCTCCATAGCCTTTCACTCCTGTGTTGCAAGTCAAATGAACTCACATACTCCACCACCTGCCTTATTTCCTATCTCGCCACCTTGCCCACTTCCCCCAACAGACATTCATGCCAAAAGACACCACACCCCTTGCCTTGAGCATGTAGGGGACGTCGGCAATAAGTGCATGGATACTACGCATGACTGCACCCAAACTGTCTTGACTCACGACTCGCATCTCGATCCACCAATAAAAAAATAACTATTTTAATTTTTAAACTTATCTAGCTATTTCAATTTTTAAATTTATTTTATTATTTATTTAATTTTGGAAAATAATACAGTGATATAAATATTTTAATTTTACTAATTAGAAGTACAAAATATTCGAGCTTTACTCATCATGATAGATATGAACTATCTTATCTAAATTGTACAAAGATATCTTACCTTTTCTCGTTATAATAGGTTTGAAATATCAAACTAAATTGTTTTAAGAAAATTTGAAATTGTGTAATAAAGAAGAAATATTAATTAAAATATCTCAGTTTTACCTTAATTACAAGTATGATATATCTTAGCTTTACTCATTGCTGTAAGTATGAAATGTCTAAATTAAATTGTTTTACCTTAATTAATTACAAGTATGAAATATCTTAGCTTTACCTTAATTAATTATAAGGGAGTCGTCTATAATGCGACTTTTTGGAGATTCCGGTGACGGAATCCGGCGTAAGAAATGAGGTTAAATCTTGATTTTTAGCAGTTAAAATGGTTTTTTAACTGCATATTTGGATTCAGCGCCCTGGAAAACCCCTGGGAGCCATTGATTGTGCAGAAACTAGCTATCAAACTTGGGATTCCAATGGATTGCTGCTGGATTTTGACTGGAAAAATCCGCCGGAAAAGCTTTCAAAAAGTCGCATTATAGACTACTGCAATTATAAGTATGAAATATTTTAGCTTTACTCATTGCAGTAGGTATGAAATGTCTAAATTAAATTTGAAATTGTTAATAAAAATAAATATTAATTTTTGAATTCAAGCTTTTGTGTTTGAATATAACACAGACACTTTTTTTTTTAAAATCACATTGCTTGAATATAAGATAGATACTTTTCTGTAAAAAATCACAGTGGAGAAATTATGTCGAAGACTAATTTAAATAGAATAAAATATTATTAAAAGGGAATAGATTTGAATATTCAAATTAAAAAAAAATAAAAACTCAAAAAAATAATGGGATAATCTAACCAAAAGAATAAAAAAGATTAAAAAAAATAAATGATAAAATAAAATAATATTATAATAAAATTCAAAGATTCATATTAAATTAATTAATTTTATAATTATTCTTATTACTATTATTATCTTTGATCAAGAAATAAAGTATTGAAAGAAACAAGTCAAGATATTTGACAGGTCATGGCGTGTCTCCGCTTGCTTTAAACGGTGTTGATCGGTTTCGCGTGGGTGTGGAGATTCCGGCTAATCTGGTCGGCGAAGCTGCGGGTTTGGCAGAGTGCGCTCTGATTAATTCTCGACTGTCAATAACCGGTGGATCAGCTGAGTATGTTGTTGGCCCGTTAACAATTCAAGAACTGGACGAGGGTGATATGGAACGGTTATGCGCGGTTGAGGAGATCCCGGGAATTTCGCACCGCGCGGATTCCAGTTTGGACACGTTGAATGAGCTAAGCCCTCGATGTTTGCCTGATGTAAGTTTCCGTGTACCTGGTTTGAAAGATCGTGGTAAGAGCAAGCGTGAAGGCGACTCGGTGGATGTTGGCTTTGTTATGTTAGGTAATGGAGACGCAAGCTTGGTTGAGAACAATAATTCTGAGAATATTATTAAAAGTAAGTGCAATATAAGTAATAAGAATAACCTAATAAATGGACAGAATGATATTAGAGAAGATTGTCACATTAATAGCGATTACGAGGGTAAGACAACGGATTATAAGAATATTAATAAAAATAAGGAAGGTTATAATAAAGTAATGGGTAATAAGGATATCATAAAAAAATGGACATAAGACAACGGATTATAAGAATAATAATAAAAATCAGGAAGGTTATAATAAAGTAATGGGTAATAGGGATATCATAAAAAATGGACATAATTACTTTAATAGCTATTATGAGGGTAATAAAGTAGATTATAAAGGTGATACTATAAATAAAGAAGGTAATATCAATAGTTGTAATTTTAGTAAATTTAGTAATAATGAAAAAAAGGGTCTTGGTAATAAAGCTTTTAATAAGATTAATAACTTTAAAAGTAGTGTTGAAAATAAAGGCAGTTCTAGGAATATTTCGAGTCCTCACTCTCAGGGTAATAAGGTGTTGAATTTGTCTAGTTTTTCTTTTCCGCCTGAGGTCTTTAGTCTTTTAGGAAAAGGTCTTAATTTTGCCTTAGCGCCCAGAAAAATCCCGGTCGAAGACATCATTTGTGATGTAGAATGTGGCATTAAGAACCTTCCTGATAAGGTTAAAGACACGATTAGGCAGGATTGTGCCGTAGCCCTGAGGAGGGCTAAGCCTCCCCGTAGCAATATCAGCAAGGCTGTGTTTGAGGCTCTGAAGACCTTGAACAATAATCGTGACGTCGTAGTCTTAAAAGCTGATAAAGGTGGGGCTGCCGTCATCCTGGATAGAAGTGATTACAGGAATAAGATGCTTGATCATCTTTGTAATAGTGGGAGTTATAAGAAGCTTTCGAAAAATCCCCTTAAAAAGGTTTCCAGAGCAGTCGCTCTTGCGATCAAGTCGTGCAATGCCACTAATCCTCTATCCCAGAAGCTTATTGAGGGAAACCCCATCGCTCCTAGGATTTGTGGTCTTCCGAAGGTCCATAAGGAAGGGGTCCCCCTGAGACCCATTGTCAACACCATAGGCGGTCCGACTTACCTCCTGGCCAAGTTCCTCGCTATAAAGTTGAGGCCCCTGGTTGGTCATACTGAGTCCTTTGTCAAAGACTCGGCCTCTTTTATTGCTGATCTTAAGAGAATTAAGCTTGAGCCCGAGGACATTCTGGTAAGTTTCGACGTGGTCTCTCTTTACACTTGTATTCCCATCAATGAGGCCATGAAGGTGATTAATAAGCTCACCGACCCTGATACGGCTAAGTTGGTTGAGCTTTGCCTTACCTCCACCTTTTTCAGCTTCGAGGGAGAATTCTATGAGCAGACTTGTGGAGTTGCCATGGGTTCCCCCTTATCCCCTGTCGTCGCTAATCTCTTTATGAAGGATTTTGAGTATAAGGCATTGGCCTCCTCTCGTCTCTTACCGAAGCTTTGGAAAAGATTCGTTGATGACACTAGTGTTGTCTGGTCTCATGGTCCTGATGCGTTGGATCGTTTCTTTAGTCATCTCAATAACCAATCCGCCGCCATTAAATTCACGATGGAAAAAGAAGACAATGGTTGTCTTCCGTTCTTGGATGTTCTCATCTCTAAGAAGGTGGATGGTTCCTTTTCGCATCAGGTGTTTAGAAATAAGGCGCATACTGAGCAATACTTGCATGCTTCTTCCCACCATTTCCCCGCTCAGAAGTTAGGGGTTCTAAGCACTCTTTCCACCCGTGCTGTTAGAATTTCTGATGAAGGGAGTTTGGAATCAGAGAAGGCTCATCTCCTAGATGTCTTTGTGAAGAATGCTTATAGTAGACACCTGGGTCAAAAAGACTTCCTCAAGGCTAAGAAGGAGCCTTCGGTCCATAGAGATCCTAACGATCGGGTCATGGGGGTTAACCTTCCTTACATCCAAGGGACCACTGATAGGATTGCGAGGATTCTGAGGAGGTACGATGTGCCTGCAACCTTTAGGCCTCTCAATACTATCCGTGGCTCCCTCAGGTCGGTAAAAGATCCTATTGACCCTAAAGACATGAAGGGCGTCTATGTCATTCCTTGTTCCTGTGGGACACCATATATTGGTGAAACGGGTCGCTCTATCAAGCAAAGGATTAGCGAGCATTCGACTGACTTGAGGCATGGGAGGGCCAAGTCCTCAGCCCTGGCTGAACATGCCGAAAAAACTAAGCATCAGGTCTGTATTGAAGAGGCTCAAGTCATTGCTAAAGTTGCGCAGTTTCACCATCGCAAATTTAGAGAAGCCCTGGAGATTGAGAAAAGGTCGAAGAATCTTAACAGGGACGATGGCTGGAAGATTAGCAGTTGCTTGGTCCCAGCCTTGTCTTCCTAGCCTCCTCTATCCCTCTTTTATAAGGTCTCTAGGTTGATTCTGTGGTTGGTCCTTTTTCCCCTTGGGTTTTTATGATTATTAGGATTTAGTTAGCTTTGAATCCTTAGTTAGATTCTCTTCCCGGAATCTTAGCTTCCTTATATTTTATTGTATTAATATATTTGTTCCCTTCTAGTATCCTAAGTTCTTAACATTATTCGTCTTATTCGCTATTAATATGAACTGTATTAAAGTAATTTTCGAACCTTATTTTTTGGAAGATTAATATTCAGAAGTATTTTAATAAATTAATTCTTACTTCTTGGTTTCAGTTATATATATATATATATTAATATAATATATATATATATATAATATATATATATATATATAATATTTGATTTCTAAAATATTATACTAATATTATTATACTATAATAGACTATTATAACGTTATATACATTAATATACAATTAATAAATCTAGTCTAAATAAATTATATTTTTAAACTAGACTCTAGGATTATTTGAATCTATTGAACCTTTTATTATAACTAGTATACATATATAGTGGTTAATAAACATTAAGTAATGTGATTTTTTACCAACTATTATAACAATCTAGTTTTATTTCTAATATATATTTAGTGTTTAAATAGTTTACTTTAAAGAGTTGTATAAAAGATTGAATATATTTTTTATTAATTAGTTTATTTTTACCCCTTCCTAATTACCTAAAAATTTCGATAAATAAATTTTGAACCTATATATATTATTTACCTAATTACATGGTTATTTTCAAAATATTATATTAGGAATAATAAAATTAGAAAGTAAAGTATTAATTGAATATAGATTATTTGGTAAATATTAATTATCAAATAAATTATTTAATTATTTTATAGATATATATTGATAATAAAATATTAATAAAGATAGATAGTAATTGGTACGTTAATGCGAATATATATAATAACAGAAAATATATATATATATATAATATATAATATATATAACATTATTAATAAACTATTAGATTTAGGGAAATAAACTAATGAATCGCTAGCTATTTAGAGTACTTTAATTATATATTTTACCTAATTTAACGAATTTCAAAGAATAATAATAATTAAAAATATAGCTCGTTTGACTAGGGTCATAAGGTCAAATTAGCTGTTATAAATCTAGCCGTTGGTGTCTCTGCCCAGACTATTTAACAAGCTAAGCTGGATCGGTTCTTCAACTTGTCCTGACGATGAACCACACTGGTTGGTTCGAAACGCGTCGACAAATTATTATTTATGTTATTTCGCCGAAAATTCTCTAAACAATATTTAAAAATGTGAAAGAGAATAAATCAGTTATTAACGTATTAAAATATTGTTTGTTTATTTATTTATTGAGAGAAAGAAATTTAAGAAAAAGAAAATTAATGAAAACAACAATCATGATAATAAAATAAAAAATAAACCAAATGATTATATAATCAAAAAATAATAGTTGAATTGAGGCTTCTGTGATCCATATCAGGTTTACGAGAGATTTGTTGGCCTAAATCACAAGATCTATCATTTGTCGACACGTTTCGAACCAACTAGTGTGGTTCATCGTCATGACAAGTTGAAGAATCATATCTATCTTTGCATGTTAAATAGCTTGAGCAGAGCCTCCAACGGCTAACTAGACCAACAGCTAAATAATAATTATTCGTGAATTGAAATAAAATCAAGTAAACTAGAAATCACAAATCAAATAAAATAGTGCTGAAAAAATTCCAGTAAAAAAATGAAAAATTAACTAAATAAATAAAACCTAAGACTCTAACAATCCCTAATTTTCCATCCATCATCTCTATTTAGATTGCTAGACTTCCTTTCCATCTCTAAGGCTTTAGATTGTTAGGCTTCCTTTCAATCTCTAAAGCTTCCTGATGAGCCCCAAAAATGGATAATTATATGGGCTCATTCAGCCTCCTAATTCGAATTAATCCACCATTCTCATTAGTTTATTGCATATTTTTTATTATATTTATGCTAATAGAGTGAATTGGGTTAGTCATTATGCTAACAAGTCTAATGGGTGCTTTGTGCAGTTTTTTGGTCAATTTTGAGACAAAATCAAAGGTTTTAATGAGCACTTGGCAGCCAAATTCGTGGAAGAACAAAGAAGAGGATTTGCAGGAAGGTGTCCCCTTCATTTATGGGACCTTACCTCGAATTCTCCACCATCAACTCGGAGTTCAAGGGCCACCACATCAATTATCACAAGGGCAGCTGAGAAAGGGCTAGTAAAGTTGTTGTTAACTACAAGTTTTGGCAGCTGAGTTCCTAAAGTTTAGGAGGGCTGTTGGGGTTCTCAATTTGTATAAATAAGAGGGCTTGGGGCCTCATTTGGGTTGGCAGAAGTTAGCTAGTTGGCAATTTGATTTTAGTCATTTCTTTAGTCATTTTTTAGGCAGTCGGTTAGCTCTGCATTTCAAAACATTTTCGAGCTTTTCCTTGTGGACAGTTTTTGGGATGTAACTATTCTTTTGATCAATAAAGATGAATCCAGCTTTGCACTAGCTCTAATCTTTCTCAGGAGGCTTTAGCTCTTGGGGTTGGGCCCAGCCCAAGTGCCTAGTACCTCCTTTGTTTACCTTTATGTGTTTTTGCTGTATTCTTAGAATACAATCTGTTATTTAGATTTAAATCTTGTTTTGATATTTAGATTGCTTTTGATGATTAAAAAGGATTTTCATGTTCAGATTGATTTGATAGGTTAATAACAGAGAAGATATTTAGAAAAAGGATATCAAGCACCTCTGATCTCACCTCTCCCTCAGTGGGACCATGAGCTGGGACCAAGGTGTCCTTGCTGCCACCAAAAACATTGTCTTTGCTTCATCATGCAATTATTAGTGTTAGATTCTCATTTGCAGAAGTTGATACCAATTGTGATTACATGCTCAGATCCATTCTTGTTTGGTTTCCATAGTTGATTTACGTGACTTGCTGCCAATAAACTGTTGTGCATCATACTTATGGTTTCTAGGTCAAATTAGGTTAAAGTAATTAGATATTTTGTTTGCATAGCCTTTGTTGATCAGTTTTGGGAAATAACATGCAGAGTATCTGTGATACCTCCTCATCTATCCTTACCCCATCCATGCAACCTGCTTCGTCCTCTAACTCAGATTCTTGCCTCTCATTTGCCACGTTTTCTCACTTTTCCCTAGTTTCTACATTCTTGTACATCATTGCTCCCTCCATCCTTGAACAAATCCAATCGCTCCTTAGCCTCATTCACCAAGTCCTAGACCCCTTAACATCCTTATCCAACCTCCATTTCCACTTTCCAACCATTTTTCCTCCATCAACCCTCCAAAATCCTCTTTTTCGGAACATCCTGTAGAAATTACAGAACATCCTGTAGAAATTTCAGAACATCTTGTAGAACCCCTGTAGACTTCCTGTAGAAGTTCACGAAAGTGGTTTCTTGAGATCTGATCACTGTGAAACTCTCTGGAAGGGTGCTAGGAACCCCTTAGGCCCTCTTTTAACCTTCCCAACCTCCTGTAAGCATTTCCTTTCGCCAATCCACCTCTGCACATTAAAAAACAATTAAAGCACATGCACAATAATTTTGCCAACTTACTCAAAAATACAAAAAGATGTTTATTTTCAGATTTCACTTCAGAAGTAGCTTATTCACATGCATTTTACCTTTCTAAGAGTCAATGGCATTCATTTTTGTAGCTTTCATCATTTTTCTTGCACTTGTAGGATTAGTCGGTAAAACTAGGGTTTGCTAGGGTTTGCATTTCCTTTCCGCTTTTCACTTCTTTCTGCAAGTAGATTAGCCTCTGTTGAGTTAGCTTCCATCCATCACAGTTAAAAGCTTCTTCGAAGAGCTCATAGAAGTTGGCTTAAGCTCCTAGCGGACTTGTGCCAGCTGATGAAGTGACAGCCGCGGCAAGAGCTAGTACTTGTGCATATAGCACCGTTGCTTCTAAGTTTGTTACGAACTATCAGGTTGATAAAATTAAAGAAGGGAGTCCCTGGAGTTGCAGCATTATTGCTGCAATACTGGGGCCCACCACTTCCTTAAACTTTGGATGATGGAAATGATCAATTCTTGCAATGCCCCATGGCTCTTCAATGCATATGTGGTATTTTGTCTTTTTTGCATGTTCTACTAATGCTGAGGATAGGTCCTCCCATGCTTGATGTCATATGCATGCTCTTGAATCCTTTGATTTATTGAGCTATCAGCTTCACCAATGTAAAAACTTTAAAGTGACATATATCCCAGTATGGGGTAGATGTCAAGCCTAAATGTTTAACATTTAACAAATTTTATTTAATGTCAATGGTGGCCCTAATTAAAAATAGATAAGTGTAAGTGTTTAATATTTAACAAATTTAATTTAATGTTAATGTCAACCCTAATTAAAAATAGATATAATTATTATGTATAAACAAAATATAAATTTAACATTGGTTTTAAAACTAAAAGAAAAATGGATTGGTTTTCAATCTTACACTGCAAAGTGGGAATTCTTATTGTTGAGAAAGAGTGAAATAATTAAAGTAAAATAATTCATTTAATTTGGTGGAACTTTAGATTTTTGAATATAATATTTTTATTTAAAATAAATATATATTATATCATATATATATATATATATATATATAAATTATATATATATTTATTATATATAAATATTATAATATATATATATATATATATTTTTTTTTTGAATAAAAAATATTTTTTATTAGGGCCAAAGGTGATCTCCAACCAAGGATGTTAGAGATGTGTAACATTAATGTAAACATTTTGACTTGGTAAAAATAAAAATAAAATGATTCAGCTTAGCTTGATGTTATATTTAGATACATAATTAATTGTAAAAAATGATGGTGTTGAATCCATGTAGCCTAGCCATTAAAGGTAAAACGTTTTTATTGATATGTTTGCACTTGGCATTTGTATGGATATGTTCGGTGGTATGTTTCTATAGTTGAATGGATGAATACATAATGTGTATATATGGGTAGATGCTTTAGAGCTTTTTGGAGGCTATTGGGTGATTCATGGAGGTATTTTTAAGAAGTGTAAGGTTAAACAAGATTGCACAAAATACAAACAATAATTGATTCTTCATTCTAATGGCTTCTTCAATAATCGCTTTAATATAATATATGTAATATATTCTCTTAATTTACCTGTAATAATGTACTATAGAAATAGAGTTCTGATGGATCTAGAATCGT
>APFE030009822.1:0-27725 GCA_000404065.3 Pinus taeda
TTCCAAAACCTAACCCTAGAAGATGAAACGCCAAACTATGGGCCCCGTTTGGGTAAATTGGTACATCAACTTCCCGGGGTCGTAACTTTGGCATACGATCTCCGTTTTATGCGCATGATAGCCCGTTGGAAAGATCTCTCCGAGGACTATGACGAGAAAGATGATTTTTTATCGAAAAAATCGCGGAGCTAGATTTCCCAAAAAAACGTCGTTTAGGGCCTCAAAACGGCTCCGGAAGTTCAGGACCCGAAAAAAACTGCTAAAAATAGTAAACTGTGCTATAATTAAGGAAACTGAAAATGTTGAGGTGGGGGTCCAGGTGGACTTGGCAGGTGGCCACCAATATCCACCTGGATCATGCTATCTGTCAGTTGATAGGATGGAGGTCTAGATAGTGAGTGTGCTCAAAATTGGATCAAACAACTTTACCTTACACAAGAATTGATGTTTTTGACACGGAGGCTTCTTGGTTAAGAAGCATCGACCCTTTTTATAATCAAAATTACTAACACACAAGAATTGACATTTCGGACACAAGGCCTTCCAGTTTAAGAACCATCAATCCTTTTTATAACCCATAAAAACAAAAACACAACCACTATCTCTCACATATTTTTTTAAAGTATAAATCACAATACCCAAACTAGAAAATCATGCTCGACCTATTTATAATATACCAGACTCCTTATACCAAAAAACCTACATCCTTACTCTTTATAATATACCAGAGTCCTTGTACCAAACAACCTCGACAATATTAAAATGAACTTTAAAAAATAAGTTTTTCACAAATCAAACTAATAAAAATAACCAATCCATGCTGCTATCCACAAGGGATTATTTCATGAGAATGGGAAATTCGGTATCCAAAATGCATATAGACAAGACAAACTCTTACTTCCACCATCAAGACCTTGATGGGGATAAACAAAGTGGGAACGAGGATAAATCGAGCAGAGGCTAATGATGGCACTGAGAGATCATTCTTGTGATGACTGGTCCTCATTGTTTTCTAGAGTAGGACAGAGGAGAGGCAGACATGATTCATGGAGAATTTGTGGATGACCTTGCAAGAACTGGCTGTGATGAGAGAAATTGTATTCTGACTAGCCTCCAAGTACTCGACATCACCAAACAAATTTATTCTAAAACAAAAATGGTGATAAATACATAGCGTCTAACTTGAAATAACAAGTAGGGAAGATTTCCTTTGGCCGATTTGATCCATGCAATTTGACCCATTGACATTATGACCAGTCATAGAACTACAACAGAATTCATGGTTCAATGAGGTTATAGATTGAGGGTGCAAAAGGGAATTCTTATTAGGTAACGTGACCTGACAAATCTCCCAACAACAATTTATTCTACTAATATAAAAAAAAATGAACACAATCCACTCTCCTACCCTAGTCTACTTATTTACAAAGAATCATCTATTATGATTGTCACATCACTCTGACCTCCCTTGAGGGAGTCAGGCCAGGGTAGGCTCTGATACCATGTAAGAAAAATAGAGATAGAGTGAGACATTATTCACACAACACAAACCACTTAATAATTTTATTGATCATCACAGGTAAAAATATATATGACACAAATTACTAACTTGGACACAATGAGATAACTATTACAACTCACACATTGGAAACAACAACTTCTAGACTGACTCCTTGTAACTCCTAATGACAACTACGCATGACATGGAAGAATTACTTCCAACAATTATTTTATGAAGAATATGCAACCACGATAAAGCTATGATCACTCATATTTCTTCAACCCCTTATACTGAAGTCCCACGAGCATTATTTCTATGATTTCAGACATAGAGTAGAATTGACCATGCATCAATCTAGTTCACCTCGATGGATGACTCTTAGTTATCAAAAATCCATTATGTTTTCATAGGTTTTACCCCTTGTCCATTGAAACATGTGATCCCTACTATGTGATCATAACCATTAATGAGTAGTGCAGGAATCTGCCCCATCCACTCGCTATGCTACAGATACGCTTGAATGTTAATTAAAAACCCCACCCAAAATCAATTAAACATAACATGGTGGAATCTCCCATTTAAATGACTCCGATATATATTTAGGAAGATGAATGAAAAGTATAAGAAATGGTTGAAAACCTATATTTTATTACAAAATAGGATAGATTATTTACAAATAGATTACAATCGGCGCACTATCTAATTTCCCTCTTGTGAGCTCTAGTATTGCAGCAATAATGTTGCAACTCCTAGATCTCCCTTGTTTACTTTTATCAACCAGGTAGTTCATAACAAACTTGGAAACAACGGTGTTGTATGCACAAGTACTAGCTCTTACTGTAGGTTTTCACTTCATCAGTTGGCACATGTTCGCTAGGAGCTTAAGCCAACTTCTATAACTTCTCAGAAGAAGCTTTTAGCTATGATGGACGAAAGCTAACTCAAAGGAGGTTATTCTACTTGCAAAAAGAACATGAAAACTAAAAGAAAATGCAAAGCCTAGTTTTACCCATGAACCCTAATTTTGCACGAAAAAGAGATGAAACTACTGAAATAGATGCCATTGACTACTGAAAAGGTAAAATTCATGTACTTAAGCCACTTCTAAAGGAAAATGTGGAAAAATCATCTTTTTGTACTTTTGAGCAATTTTATGCAGATTTATTATGCTTGTGTTTTAACTATCTGTGACTATGCAGTGGGTTGGTGGCAAAGGGAGATGGAGTTGGCTGTTGTAGATGATGAGGAAGGTGTGGAGAGGACCTAAGGAGTACCTAGCACCCTTCGGGAGATTTCCATTGTGATCAGACTTCGAAACATCACTCACATGAACTTTTACAGGAAGTTTGCAGGGGATTTACAGGAAATTCTACAGGAAGTTCTATAGGAGCAGGCCGAAAGTGATTTTTGAAGCGTTGGAGGAGGAAAAATGGTGGGAAAAAGGAAATGAAGGTTGGATGTGGGTGTTAGAGGGTCTAGGACTCTGTCAATGAAGATCAAAGGTGAAGGAGATGGTTGGAGTTGTTTAAAAGATAAGGAAGTTATTTTACACAAAAACATAGAAATTAGGGTTGTTTGGGAAAGTGTAGCAAATGAGTGGAGAAAACCTTGAGAGATGGACTAGGGCAGGTTGGGTGATGAAAGGATTATAAGCTAGAATGGTATTTGAGTGAGCTGCACACCTGCTTCTAAAAACTAATTCAAGGAGAATTAAAAAAATAGTATTTTGCCTAATTTAACCTAATTCTACCCTAAAAACCAGAAAAATGTTGAAAAGAACTTTATGGACAGGAAATGATGCAAGAAAACCATGGAAATTGAACAAGTATAGATCTAATCATGTAGATACAACTAACATTTATTTCTCCAACTCGAAATCTCTCACTAGCAATTGCATTAGTAAGCAAAAACAGTGTTTTGTTGGTAGCAAGAGTGCCTTGGTCTCAATTCATGGTCCCACAAAGGGAGAAAGGAGGCCATGGCCTTCTTGGTGGCATTTTTGTGAATATTCTTTTATTACTATAGAAAACTATCTAATCAATCCTGAAATTAGAACAACTACCCTAATCATCAAAAACAACCTAAGTAACAACGCAAGATTTAATATAAAAAACAGAAATTATTTCATGAATGCAAGAAAAACACATATAAATACAAGAAGGAGGTACTAGGAACTTGGGTTGGGCCCAACCCCAAGAGCTACAGCCCCCTTAGAAAGATCAGTGCCAGTTCAAACCTGGATCCATCTTCATTGCTCAAAAAATAATAGTCATATCACAAATTGTCTACAGAAAGAGCTCGAAAAATGAGCTGAATGCAGCGCTGCACTAAAGTGTGAAAATAAACTATTCAATAGATAACCTACTAAGGCCTAAGGCCTTCTTATTTATACAAGTTGAGTACCCCAGTAGTCCTCCTAAACTTTAGGAACTCAGCTGCTAAAACTTGCAGTTAACAACAACTTCACTAGTCCTGCTCAGCTGCCCTTGAACTCTGAGCTGTTGGTGGAGAACTCTAGGAAGGGGTCATAAATGTAGGAAACACCCTTCCTATAAGTCCTCAGCTTGGTTTCTTTGAGTTTTGGCTGTCAATTTGCTCATAAATGCCTGGTCTTGGTCCAAAAATGTCCAAAAATCTGCAATAAACAGTCATTAGACTTTGTGGTAAAGTGACTATCCCCATTCACTCAATTAACATAAATATATTAAAAAACATGCATAAAATTATGGATAATGGTGGATTAAATGGAAACAATAGGCAAAATGAGCCCATACAGTTATCCATTTCTGTGGCTCATCATCACCCTCCTGCTGAATGGGTTGCTCATCCTCTGAGCAACTAATCTGGTTCTTCATCTTTGATAGCCTAAATAGCCTCCCTGACATCCCAAGCTTTTGAGGTGATGTCCTCTTCCCTTTCATGAAAACGTATCTTTCTTTCCAAATCCTTCCACTGCCTGTGTTCTTCTTCTTTCTTAACCCCTTCCAATAGTCCTAAGAGTATTGGAGGACTAAACTTAAAGCCAATCCAGTTGGCATTCAAGTTCTACATTGATTGTTTGTATAGAGGTAGTCTCACCAAAGCCTCCCTCATTCTGGTGGAGGAGTGATACTCCCTTATCTTTAGCCTATGGGACAATGTATTCCATCTTCTTGTGCAAGCATAAAGGCAATCATCGCCAAGTAATCTTTACATATCTTCAAAATGGGCGATAGCTTATGCTTGCCTCTCAACATAATCCAGGAGAATGTGAAGGTTTTTGGCAAGGTGTTGATGAGCATATATGAGAGGTGAGGGGTCTTCCGGTTCTACCCTGATTAGCAGGGGCTCATTCAGTTATTTGGCCATGATTTGTTGAACTTCCACTGCTTTTTTTTCCACATGGCTCATCTAGGAAGCCATAGCCATGAGCTGCACATCTCCCAATGCAGCATTGGGGTCCCAAACGTTCATGTCAGGCAGTGCCATATTATGTAACTAAAACTTTTCTAATTTGGCCTTATCATCAATCGAACTGGTATCACATAGATGCATGAACTCACCATAATGGAAAGGGATTATGCCCCTTTGCGCCAAGGTTTTGATTTGGAACTGGAGCCACTGGTCTTTAAGGTATAGTAAATAAGATCTGGCCAGTTATCTACATTGCAAGGCTTCCATTCCAGCTAGCCATCTAGGCCATCTAGGCTTCTCTTTCCTACAACTGTTGTTTCAGCATCAGTATTTCAGCTACTCCCTGAGACTCCCTCTCTTGCTACTACTTTATCATCATTTCCATGTCATTTTGTGGCTCTCCCCCTTGCTGCTACGTTTCTATAGTTCCCTTTTCTATTAGGGGGCCTTCCTCTAGTTGCTTCTCTTCATAAATCTATGTTATGTCTACCCCTCGAGTTTCCTATTGCTGCAATTTCTTTTTCAGCAGTGCATTTTCCTCCTGTAGCTGGGCTCTTTTACTCCTCTCAGTGTGTGACCATTTCCAACTCTCTTCTTAATTCTTTCAGCTATTCTTCCATGTGGCCTATGTCTGTAACTCCCTTGGATTTAGCAATTTTAATCCAAGTGTGGGTTCTAACCCTCTCCTGTTCTAATGGAAAGAAAAGTGGTACAACGAATTTCTATGGGATGATCTTCCCACCTTCTAACAAGTTGTAATATGAGCCCAAATTAAGCTGAGGGCTTGGTTCAGGTATCTCCTCAGTCTTGTCTTCTTCTTGTGACTATTTCTTGTAGAGAGGTCTTAGCTTCCTATAGAACTATTTTGGTGTCCATTAGTTTGATTTTCTCCTTCTAGGTGGATGTTTTGGGACTCCCTCTCTCATAAGTGATAGATATTTTGGAGGGGGATTCCTCCTTCTTCTCAGTAGGTGCATCTGTGATTATTATAGGTTCTTTTCGTAGAGGCTGGGGCTTGCACACCTTTATCCTGGTGCTCCTTCTAAATTTAAAATACATTGATGTTTCTCTTTTTCTTTTTCCTTTTTGTTTTTTTGGAGTGCTTAATGCAGCTAGCACAGTCATTTCTTATTTTGCCAATGTCTCAGGGTATGTTTCTTTCTGTTGTTGTTCCCCTTCTTCTTCTGTTGTCTTCTCCGTGCTTGTTGTTTCTGCTACTTCTGGTAATGGCTTCTCTACTTCTTGTTGGGTTCCTACCTTGCTTGTGGCAGTCCTCTTTTGGGCCTTCTTAGACTTTTTCTTCTCACTTTTTGTTCTGTTCCTCTTCTTTGTCTTTGGGGTGGTCTTCTTTCCTGCAGTAGGTTTTTCGAGTTTCTCTTGTACTTCTTGTTCTTCCTCTATTTCCTGCTCTTCCCCTGTTCAAATATGTGGTGTCTCCTCATGCACTTCTTCCTTAATTTCCTCTTTCTCTCCCTCCTCCTCACTGCTAGAGGGGCTGATATCCTCAGTCAAAGTCTTGATGTCATCATCTCTGGACATATTTCTGAAAATTTCCCAAGCTATGGGAATGGTATCTGTATGTAAGGAATCTTCTACTAACAGTTTGATGAGCCCATGGTGGGTCAATTGGTCTGGGATTCCTGCATTTAGCTTGGTACTACATTCTATTTAAGATTGGAGGAGGAAGTATGGAAGGCTCAGTTTTCTAACTGGAGGCAGGTCCATCCCATACCTCAATTCATGTAATAACCTAAAGTGATAACCATAAATAATGCTAAACCTTCCTTCACAAGTGATATATTTCATTATTTGGTAACTAACATCATTCCATGGAGGAGGAAAGCTTGTCCTCCTAACCCCATTTTTATCCTCTGCAGGATCCTCCCCAGGTTGAAAAAATGTCTTCTTGGCCACCTGTCCCAAAGCTTTTTCCTCCATCCTCCAAGGGAGCCCAGGTGGAAGGCCTGTAATTCGACTGATAAAATCAGGGGTGAGTTCTAGGGACAGACCCCTAAAACTAATTGTGGAATGTATCCTCGAATGTGGTTTTAAGGCCATCAGAAATTCTTCAGTTACCTCATCATCATATCCATGTATTCTTTCGAAGAAGATCATCAAATTTTCCCTAGTGAAGAGGGACACCACCTCAAGGTGCTCATGTAATTGGTTGGAGTTCAGGGGCTCCTTCCTCATAAACCCTCCTGTCATGGTGTTGATTGGTATCTGAAGTGCTTAGGTGAGGAGAAAAACAACAATTTCAAAGAAAATAAAAGATAGAGGAACAACTGAGTTTTGTTTCTTTTTCTCTTTAAATTTTAGGAGGAATTTCCATGTGCTCCTTCTCACATCATCAAATTGCAATATTTCCCCTATTTTAGACTGCTATTATCCTAAATTTGATCTTCTGGCTTTGGAAAGAAAATATATTTTTTTGACAGAATAGAGGATAAATAACACGGGGTTTTGCTCAGAAAATAGATGCAAATTCAATTTTTTACACAGGCTGGTTTCTATGATTGCAAGTGTTTTCTTTACAGTGGAAGATGAGAAAGAAGAAGATGGACTCCAAATATAGAGAAGAAATTAGAGAACTGTGTAGAACACACGGAAAATATGCAGGTAGTTTTTTAACTTCATTTTCCTTTCTTTCAATCAAATTCTATGTTTTTAATCCACCTCCTTATACAAATATGTCCTATGTAGGGAGGTTTCCTGAGCCTACCTCATTTGAAGCTCAAATTTTGATAAAAATCCCAGGGTTTCCTTTTGTTGGCCGTTCTCTGCCTTTCCTGTAGAATCTTTCCTGTACAGATTCTCCGTCTCCTGTAGAATGTAGCAGGGCTCCTGTAAGACTCCTGTAGAACCCAAGAGGCAGGAGGGTCTCGAAAAATCTAGCAGAAAACTGGCGGAGGATGACTGGTTTGCTTCTCTGAAGGTGGTAGACAAACATTGCAGTCGAGAGCTTCATAACATACAAATGAACCAAAAGGGTGGTGGAGGCTTGGAGTGCATTGTACTTAACTATTGGCGTAATCCGTGGTGAGGAGTTGAGGTGGCCGGATGGGTACATTATTCCCATCTAGACCATTGGTCCTACGTCATGGTCATAATGGTTCTGCATGCTGCCTAACTGCCATCACCTCCCTTACTCCCATTATCCGCCGCCACCACTACCAGTTTCAAATGCCTTCTTCCCAAGTTGACATGTCGCACATGCTAACTGCGTATCTAATCAGTAGTTTGAATTTGGATGTGTCTCAATTTAATTTTGTGAAGGGTTGTGAACTGAATGAGGGTTTCCAGTTAGCTAACCACCAACTCCATGTAATCGACCACTCCCACAGTTTATGCAGTTTTGAAATATTATTCATGTAATCAAGGAATAGGTTTAGGTAGTTACTTGGTCAGTCGCTGGTGTGTTATGCATATTTTGGATTTTGGCACTTCATTTCCTCATTACTATTGTTGCTCGCACTCTACATGCTCGGCCTTGGTTTTTTTGATGATCTCCTATTTAGACATTTCTCTTTACACGTCCTGTCACACTGACCCTATCTCTGGAGTATCTTTTTGAAAGCGATCAGTTGCTATAGGAATCCTATAGGATTTCCTGTAGCTGCTTCTCCTCTTGAAATTAAAGCTAATATCTGAGCGGGGCTAACACTACCACAGAAAGTCTTGACTAAGAAGAAATCACAGCTAGAGGGTATCAGGTAGCGATGAGTACAACTATTGTTGCCTTTATTTGTCATTTTTTCATGTTGCTATGTGTTTGCAGGATGCCAGAAATAGAATATCTGTATCTGGCTATGTAGGGATAAAAATGAGTGGAGATGCAGGTGTACAGGGATAGAATGGCGAAATGGGAAGATGGATGGTGGTAAAAAGGTTCACAGGGACACTAGATGAATTTTCAACCCTCGGGCTTGGTCTCACAATGGATTTTGGCCTTCATGTAACTTCTATAGTATCCCCCTGTAGAAAACACAGAGTTTCCTATAGGATGCGGAATTTCAGAACAAATGAGGCCAAAAACTTGGGAAAGGATAGCAGTGATGGGGTGATGGATTGTGAAGGGTGCATGCAGCCTGTCATGTCTTTTCCTCTTGTACAACCCTCCTGCAAAGACCTTCTTGCAACCAATTTATTCAAAAGAAGTTAGGGTTTTCTCTTTCTTTCTTTTTTCTCTTTTTTTTTTCCTTTTTTTTTGTTTTCTTTCTTTGAAAGAGCTGGGGCGCCTCTCGGAGGTTTTCGCCCTCACTTCCTGCCCTGGGCGCCTCTAAGAGGTTTTCTTCCAGGGATATTTTATTCCATTTTTTCTGTTTTTTTCTTTTTTTTTTTGGTTCAAGGTGTGGGTGGAGTGGAGAAAGGAACCTGCTCCACTAGCAGCACTGATTTACCCAGAGTTTCAATGAACTCCTGCTTGGAAAGGGGCTTCTTATAGATCTTCAATCGATGCCCATTGACGAGAATTGAGATGACTTCTTCATTAATCTTCCAGATAAGGACTCAACCATTTTCATTGCATTTTTCTACTGTATATGGTCCCATCCATCTGGTTCTCAGCTTGCCCTTGAAATATTTGTACTTTGAATCATACAACAACGCCCAATCTCTTGGCTGAAATTGTTTCTCTTTGAGGTGTCGATCATGCCATATTTTTCTTTGAAGCTAGACTACCTCTGAGTGGATAAGGGCCTACATTCTCTATTCATCTAATCCATTTATCTAAAGCAATATTTCTTTTTGTGCATGGTTGAGGTCTAGGTCCAATTGAGCTGCCAGCCATAATGTGTTATATTCAAATTCTATGGTCAGCAAAGCTTTCTTCCCATAGACCAGCTCATAGGGTGTGAAACCTGTGGTAGTTTTCCAAGTACTGTTATAGCCCCAGATGGCCTCAACCAATCAATCTGCCCAAAATTTTCTGCTGTTGCTCACTATCTTAGTCAAAATCTCTTCCAAAGCTCTATTACTGACTTCCACCTATCCATTTGCTTGTGGGTGATAAGGGGTGGAAGTTTTGTGCTTAATCTCGTGATGTGTGAGCAGGTCTTCAACTAAATTGGTGGTAAACTGACTCCCTTGATCTGTAACTAACTCTCTTGGGTAGCTGAACTTGTAGAAGATATTTTCCCTTGAAAACTTAGCTATTTTTTCTTCAGTTGCTGCTTTGATTTCCTTTGTTTCTACCCACTTTGTCAGGTAGTCCATGCACACAATGATGTAGGACTTTTTTTTTGAAGGAGGGTTGATAGGACCCACAAAGTCCATGCCCCACTTCTTAAATGGCTTGAAAGTCACTTGAGGTTGCAGGGGTATCTCATCCCTTGGAGTCAGTTTCCCCATCCTTTGACATCGCTCACATTGGATGATGTATCTCCTGACATCATGATGAAAAATGGGCCAATATTAACCTCCCTACAAGATCTTGAAAGCAGTCCTCTTTGCTGCAAAGTTTCCCCCACAAGGTCCATCATGACAGGTTAAGATGATGTCAGAGACTTTCTCTTCCCTAACACATTGCCTCAAAATATGATCTGGGCCAAGTTTGAACAGGTTTCCCCCAATCCAAGTGAATGAGGTGCTTTTCCTCATGATCTTGCTCTTCTCTTTTGAGGACGAGTGTGGCAGAAACTGTGCTGAAACCAAGTAATTTGCTATGTCAACAGACCATGGAGAAAGTCCTGAAATAGCAAGCAGGTGTTCATCTGGCATTTGATCATCCACCATTCCTTCTTCACCTGCAGGCAAATCTAGTCTAGACAGAAAATCAGCAACAACATTTTCCTTACCTGGCTTATCAACAATAGTCAAATCAAATTGCTGCAACAAAAGTAACCATCTAACGATACAAGCATTTACATCTCGTTTATTCATCAAATAATTAATTGCAGCATGATCAGTATGTATGAATGTTTGATAACTAGTGATGTAGTGTCTGAACTTGTTTAGGGAATGGACTATAGCTAGGAGCTCCTTTTCAGTTATAGTCTAGTTTAATTTTGCCTTGGACAGGTTTTTACTGACAAAATATATGGCATATGGTAGCTTCTCTTCAACTTGTCCTAGGGCTGCTCCTATAGCTTTGTTCGAGGCATCTGTGTGAATGTGGGAAGGTAAGGCCAAGTTTGGACTTCTCAGGATTGGGGCAGTTACCAACTTACCTTTCAAAGCATCCACAGCTTCTTGACAGTTGTCAGTCCATATAAGCTCAACATCTTTGCCCAAAAGGCCAAGCAATGGAGAGGCTAGCTTGCTAAAATCTTTAATGAGTCTTCTATGATACCCTGCTAAGCCTAGAAAACTCTAAACATCTCTTACCTTTTGAGGAGGTGGGACCCTTTGGATGATAGCAATTTTGTTGGGATCCACCTGTAATCCTTGCTGAGAAATTGTATGACGTAGCACGGTCCCTTCAATCATTAGGAATTCACATTTATCAGGACTGAGGGATAGGCTCATTTCAATACACTTGGCTAAAACTTTCCTAAGGTTAGTCAATGCTTCTTGGAAGTTAGAACCATAAGGGGAGAAGTCATCCATATAGATTTCCACTAAATCATGAACTAGCTCGGCAAATATGCTCAGTACTGCTCTCTAGAAGGTGGCATGAGCATTGCACAACCTAAAGGGAAGGACCCGATAGGCAAAAATACCCCATGGACAAGTGAAAGTGATTTTATCCTGGTCTTCCGGGCTGATTTGGATCTGGTTGTAGCTGTTAAACCCATCTAGGAAGGAAAAGAAATTCTTCCCTGCCAGGCCCTCTAACACTTGATCTATGAAAGGTAAAGGGAAATGGTCCTTATTGGTGGCCTTGTTAAGCTCTCGATAATCTACACCGATCCTCCACTTCCCGTTTTTCTTTGCCACTAGCACTAAAAGGAAAACCCATTCGCTATCAGAGATGGGGTAGATGAATCCTGCATCCAGCAGCTTTTACAGTGCCTCTTCGACAATGTCTTTGAGGGTTGGATTCATCCTCCTTTGAGGCTACCTAACTAGTTTACAATCCTCTTTAATGTAGATGGGATGACTACAGATTGAAGGGTGGACTCCCTTCATTTCCTTGTAGCTCCAAGAAAAAGCATCCAAATGGCCACCCAATAAGCTACACATTTCTTTCTCTTGAGAGGTAGATAGGGATGAGCTGATCCTCAGGGTCCTTTTTGGGCCGAATTCCACATTCTTAACTTGGAGAGAGGTCAGATTAGCCACACAGAGATCAACTAAAGCATTGGCTTGGGTTTCTTCCACTAGCTCTTCTAATGGCAACTTCTTGGGGGTGGATTTTGGATCAAATCCTCAATAAGATCATCTTCGGTTTGACGATCCCCCTTGGTAGCTTCCACTATGCACAGTGGTGCAGAGTAGACTTCATCCTCATCTTCCTCCTCCAACCAGAGAGGTAAGTCGTGTTCTAGCAGATGTTGGTAGGAGGATAGAGGACTAGCTGCTTAGACATCTGCCCATTCTTGATGGTCATGCTCCTAGCTCGACAGTTACTGTAAGCATCTGCAATGGCTAACCAAGGCCTTCCTAAGATGAGAGGATACCCAGTGAGCTTTGCATTTGGCTGAAGAACCAAGAAGTCAGTAGGGTACTCCCAAGAATCAATGGAGACCATGACATCTTCAACATTCCCCTCAGGGGTCACAGTGGAGCAATCTGCCAACTGCATTATTGTTGAGGTCTTTCTTAGGGAACCTTGAAGGTTGAGTTTGAGCATAGTGTCCCTGGTCATTACGTTGATGGAAACCCCTAGATCAATCAAGGTGTGGGGGATCATGGTGCCATTCATGTGGACATCGACTATAGGACTCCCATGGTCCAGATATTTTAGATAGATTACCTGTCCCAACATCAGGTCAGACAGTTGTCCTATGACATTGATAGTTGGGGCATCTCTCTTCTGCCTGCTTGGGTGCCTAAAACACTTATCTTTGATCAAATTGTTGTATATTGGTACATATTTTATGGCTTAGAGAAGTGGTATTTTGACACAACTATTTTAGTTCTCCCAGAAGTTTAGTTTATTTTTGGGTTGGTTGTGTGGTTCCAGTTAGTCTCTCAAGAAAGGGTGAAATGGTTTTTGGTTCACTTTCCTATTTCTCTTCTTCATCCCCCTTAGGAGGATGTTGGATGCCTAGGAGGACCTTCCCAGATCGTAGGTTGATCTCCTGAATCTCCACACCATAGGTAGGGCATGTTGTTTCTCCAGTATATACCTACTGGGCCTATCTTTTATTGGGGTTCGGGTTCAGCTGAGCAGGTATTTGGGGTTCTCTTGGAGGAGCAGGAGGTAATGGTTGTGGTTGAGAAGGTGGTGGAGGTAAAAGAGTGGGAGGAGAGTTGTATTGGGGCCTCCACCCCTGATGAGGTGCATTCCACTGAGGTTGTGGTTGAGCATGAGAATGAAATGAATGAGCAGTAGGTTGAGTATGGTATTGGGATGGATATGACCAAGGAGGGGGTGTGGACCAGGAAGGATGAGTAAGGGGACCCCAAGAAGGTATGTGAGTGGACTGATTGGGGTTGTAATGTCTGGGATGTCCCTTGCATTCCCTACTGGTAAGGTCTAGGTCCATGTGGCCTCCTTTGATTCATGAAGTAGAGTGGTTTAGTGGCCCCTTCAGCCCCTTGGTACATGGCTTTAAATCCAGGTAAGGATGGGCATTGATTCGCTGGATGGTCTTCTTCACAGAAAAAGCACACCTCTACAGAGTGCAATGGACACTCGTTCCTTGGATGCTTTCTAGTGCATCTGGGACAAAAGATGGCCAAAACCCTCTCATCTTCCTCTTTCTTCTTTTGGATTCACAAGGTATCCATTTTCATGGCAATGGTTTGTCTCATCTCTCTTTTGAAGTCTTCCATCTAATTTGGAAATTCGTTTTTGGATAAGGGGGCACTGGCTAAAAGTTGACTTCTCCTACCTCTTTTTCCACCTGCCCTAGAATGATTTCTAAACACAGTCTTTATGTCATAATAAGGTAGTTGGTAGATGTCTCCCTTAGTTAGCAAATGGAGGGTATCTAGAAGGTCTTTAGGGACTCCTCAGAGAAGAACCAACTTCAGAGATTCGGGGTCAAGTGTGCACCTGGCCCTTTTATAACTGAGTTGAAACTTCTCTTCATAGTCTTCTAAAGATCCATCACTTCCCATTTTCATCCGAAATATTTCTTCCTTTGTTTCTTTTGACCTACAGTAATCCCGATAATTGTTGTTAAGGGCTTGTTGCATCTAAGCGCAAGTTGTGATATTGTTTCTAGGTAACCCCATGAACCAGCGTAGTGCTACATCCTTGAGGGTAGAGGGAAAGAGTTTCAAATTTTTCTCATCCTCAGCATAGTCATAGGTTCGATAGAGGACAACAAACTCAAACAAGAAGGCATCAAGGTCTTCAGTAGTCAATCCATGGAAGTGAGGTAAGGCTGAGGGACTTATGTTTTTCATCTTTGTGTCCCCATTAGTCTCTCAGATGGGAAAGGTGTCTTCATATATCTTTGTATATCTCTAGAGGTTCACCTATAAGTTTTTCTAGATCATTGCCACCAAAGAAGAGAGAAGGGTGATTTAGTGATGTGGTGGGGGTGTTGGGTAGGAATTTTCCTGAATTATCTCTATTCCTACAAGGCATGAAAGGGAATCTTTTTTTTGAGTAGAATTTTTGTTTCTTTTTCTACTTGTACTTGCAAAACCAGAATGGATTAAATAGAAAATGGCAACTAACTAAAGTCTATCTTGCTGAAATGAAAATGCAGAGTTGAAATGAAAGCAGGGAAGGACTAATCTATTTTTCTGAAATGGAAATTGTAGAATTGAAATGAAAGCAGGAAATTTCTAATTTACACTTGCCGAAATGAAATTGGGGAATTGAAATGAAAGCAGGAAATGTCTAATCTATTCTTGTAGAAATGAAATTGCAGAATTGAAATGAAACAACTACTCTACTCTTGTTGAAATAAACTACATAGCAGAAAGTTGTAGTAGAAAATAGAAGAAAAGCAGTAATCACAAAATACTCTGAGGCTTCCCCAGCAACAGCGCCAAAAAGAATGGTGAGCTCCAGTATTGCAACAATAATGCTGCAACTCCTAGAACTCCCTTCTTTACTTTTATCAACCCGATAGTTTGTAACAAACTTGGAAGCAATGGTGTTGTATGCACAAGTACTAGCTCTTACTGTAGGCTGTCACTTGATCAGCTAGGACAAGTTCGCGAAGAGCTTAAGCCAACTTCTATAATTTCTCAGAAGAATCTTTTAGCTATTATGGAAGAAAGCTAACTCAAAGGAGGCTATTCTACTTGTAGAAAGAAGATGAAAACTAAAAGAAAATGCAAACCCTAGCAAACCCTAATTTTGCAAGAAAAAGAGATGAAACTATTGAAATAGATGCCATTGACTAATGAAAAGGTAAAATGCATGTACTTAAGCTACTTATAAAGGAAAATGTGGAAAGATCATCTTTTTGTACTTTTAAGCAATTTTATGCAAATTCATTATGTTTGCATTTTAACTATCTGTGAATGTGTAGTAGATTGGTGGCAAAGGGAGATGTAGTTGGCTATCACAGATGATGAGGAAGGTGTGGAGAGGACCTAAGGATTCCCTAGCACCCTTAGAGAGATGTCCATTGTGACCATACTTCGAAAAATCACTCGCATGAACTTCTACAGGAAGTTTGCAGGGGATCTATAGGAAATTCCACAAGAAGTTCTACAGGAGCAGGTCGAAAGTGATTTTTGAAGGGCTGGAGGAGGAAAAATGGTGGGAAAAGGAAATTAAGGTTGGATGAGGGTGTTAGAGGGTCTAGGACTCTGTCAATAAAGATAAAAGGTGAAGGAGATGGTTGGAGTTGTTGAAAAGATAAGCAAGCTATTTTGCACAAAAAATGTAGAAATTAGGGCTATTTGGGAAAGTGTGGCGAATGAGTGGATAAAACCTTGAGATATGGACCACAGGAGGTTGGGTGATGAAAGGATGATAAGCTAGAATGGTATTCGAGTGAGCTGCACACCTGCTTCTGAAAACTTATTCAAGGAGAATTAAAAAAACAGAGTTTTACCTAGTTTAACCTAATTCTGCCCTAAAAACCAGAAAAGTGCTAAACAAAACATTATGGACATGAAATGATGCAATAAAACCATATAAATTTAACAAGAACAGATATAATCATGTAGATACAACTAACATTTATTTCTCCAACTCGAAATCTCTCACTAGCAATTGCATTGGTAAGCAAAAATAGTGTTTTAGTGGTAGCAAGAGTGCCTTGGTCTCAATTCATGGTCCCACAAAGGGAGAAAGGAGATCAAGGCCTGCTTTGTGGCCTTTTTGTGAATCTTCTTTTATTACTATAGCAAACTATCTAATCAATCCTAAAATTAAAACAACTACCCCAATCATCAAAAACAACCTAAGTAACAAAGCAACATTTAATCTAAACAATAGAAATTATTTCATGAATGCAAGAAAACCACATATAAATACAAGAAGAAGGTACTAGGCACTTCAGTTGGGCCCAACCCCATGAGATACAAGCCCCTTAGAAAGATCAGTGCTAGTTGAAACCTGGATTCATCTTCATTTCTCAAAAAATAATAGTCATAACACAGATTGTCTACAGAAAGAGCTCTAAAAAAGAGTTGAATGCAGAGCCGCACTAAAGTGCGAAAATAAATTGGTCAATAGCTAACCTACTGAGGCCTAAGGCCTTCTTATTTATGCAAGTTGAGGACCCCAACAGTCTTTCTAAACATTAGGAACTCGGCTACCAAAACTTGTAGTTAACAGCAAGTTCACTAGCCCTGCTCGGCTGCCCTTGTGATCATCAATGTGGTGGCCCTTGTGTTATAGACATTTTTGGGAACTTCAACCCCAATTATAAATGTCCATAAACTAAGCGCTCCTAAGCCCCTAGAGTATTTCTTCACTACCTAAAGGAACAAGGTCAGCTGATTACATCATTTGCTAGAAGTTATACACTCAAAACTGCTCATAAATGGTCAAAACTGGACCATACTAAAAACCCAGTGCAGAGGGTGTGATGCATATCACCTTCTTAGTGTACAAGGTGCGATGCATACTAAATGGCTCCTCTGTAGGGTGCGATGGTTAGGAATGGACAAATGTCAAGGAAAAAATGCGAGGTGGAAGATCATGGAATCTTCCAGAAGCTTCCCCTCTTACACTTGCCTCTCTGTTTTCGACCAGGGATGAGTAAGAGATCATCATTCTACAAGTGGAAGTAGGAACTATCAGAGAGAGGACACTAATAAAGACCCCGGAAGATGAATCACCTCCCTACAATCATCTATATCTGGATCCCTCATCACAGAGATCCAGAGGCTGGATTTTTGTATCTTATAGAGAAGTGATGTTGGTTTTCTAGTGTATATTCAGAATGTTGGGTGATCTATGTTTTACATGAGGTGAAGAAGGGCTTTCTTGTTGGAGGATGATGCTAGGTTAGAACATATGGTTGTAATCCTCTTGCTACTTTTCATCTTAATAAAGTTATTCAAGTTTTCTTCCATATTCTTGTATGGTGGTTTATATATGCATTTGTATGGTTAACACACATCTGGTCCTGTGTTATTTATGAATATAGATCTTTGTTCTTTGATAGTAGTATGTTGCTGTGATTCCATAGGTGCTCTTTGAATCTGGGCAGACAAAGAAGAAGCGGCAAAGCTCTACCAGGAAGGAGAGGAAATCAAGCGCAAGACTAAGGTTGGTCTCCTTTGTTCCACTCCTATCTATTTTCATAAAGGAAAGTGAAAGTAGAGACTTTATTTGTTTGTTTCTAAGATAGCTACCAGTATTAGTGGGAATAGTAGCATCTGAGTGGACACTATTCCCGGTAACAAAATAGCGACTCCGCTGGGGAGCGACTAGATTGTTTGTTAGCCTATCTTTGTTTCTTTTATAAACTTACAGACGAAGCCTGAAGCCAAGCCAACTAGCCTTCGAACTGAATTTGTTATACGAATGCAAAGTAGATCAATGTTGCTTCAGTCTATCTCCAGGTTTTGTTTATGAATTAAGCAATCGATCTGCAAACAGTCTAATTGCCCTAAGTGGTGGCTCTCGTAATCTCCTTAGATATACCCTTGTGATTTACATATACTGAACATCACTTACTCAGCCTAAATCCTTGAACTGAATTGTAAATTGTGAGTAAAAACTCGTTCAAAGTCTTGCATTGGTACCATCGCACCCTGCCTTCAACGTAGTCTATAAGCATCACACTTTCCGAGTGCAGTAGGTGCACTGCATACTAAATTCACATTGTGACAGGTACAATGGTCAGGGAAGGTTAACTTTACCTTCAGAATTTGGTTTTTTCCTCACTACTTTCAGTCCTATTAAGGAGTTTTGTTGTCTATGGTCAGTATATCTCTGTGAAAACCCCCTTCTCTTACATTATTCCGCCTCCCTAGTGCAAAGAACTATAAGTGTTTTTATGTATTGTGCGCCATTTTCAGTTCTCTTTTGCAAAGAAGTATCATAGCCAAACTATCGTTTCTTGATCTGAAAGTGGCGTAGCTGTCATTTTCAGTTTTAGAAGACAATCACATTGTTCTTGATAGTCGATTATATAGTTACTATTGTATATGATTTGAATTAGTAGTTTTTAAAGTGTCGAAAAGCAATTTTCATTTCAAAATCGCAAAGTGTCTCTGTTACCTTCACTTCATTTTGAAAAGAAATTTGTTGAGTACTATCGCTTTGAAAATAATTAAGATTTGCACTTAGCTTTCTTATCATCATTCATATATTAAGAAGGCTAAAAACAAATAAATGCATGTGCATTTCGATTTTGACTGCTTGGTTTGATTTATGACAGTGCATTTAGCGTGTGCTCTATGCTCTTTGCTGAAAGATTCTTCACTTTATTTTCTTAGTAGCTAGGATTTTCATTGCCAAAAGAAGATTAAACGTTTGTTTATCATCTTAGACTACATTTTAGGAATCGTATACACATCACACGGTGAACCTGAAAGGAAATTTTTTAAGCAAGATCAACTTAAAATAAATTTAATGAATCTAACAATGCTTTGGAACCTAACGCACAACATCTAGGCATCTAGGCTAGAGACATATTCCGGCATCGTAAAACCTGGTAACTATTGTTTTCTTTGTTGGTTGGGTGATTCCTCCACTCTGAGACGGCAAGTGCCAGTACGGACTTTTTCTCCCACGTACCGTCGAATATATTTTGGGAGACCACAATAGGCTGCATCCTTTATCGTTAGTCTGTGTCTGTTGCCCTATCGATCGCAATGCATGGAACACAACATTAGGGAATATTGACTGTCGTACCGTAAAACATGTTCTGTAGTTTCACAATTGGTTTGGTAATCCCCTCTGCCTAGATCTCCAGAGAAGTCTATTTTGCTCCTTTTAAGACTACTTAAAAGAAAAGGTCCTTTGAGCACTTCTCACTTCAGGCTCAATAAAAATTGAAGGCGACTAGAGTCATCTTTTGTTTTTTCTCGACTCTTTAAAAGAGAAAAACAAGTTGTATAAAAGCATCTAAAATTTATTTTAATCGGAATAACATCACAAATTCACTCGTTGGTCTTTAGGTTGAGAAAATGGAGTCTACCAACCAAATATTTCCCCTTGGAGGAAATCATAGTCCCTTCTCCTCTTGGGGAGATGTTGGTGCACCCCATATGGCCACATTGTCACTTCCAGGGTTGAAATTTGGTTTGCCTTTCTGGCTCTTCTCTACTTTTATCATTCAAAATTCCATAATTCCTGAACAGTCAAGTCAGCAACTAGATGACACTAGGGTTGCCTCACAACTTTCTACTTCATCTGATTCTCCCTCTCCTCCTTCCTCTTTGTTTGATAAAGTTGATAAAGCTAAAAATCAAGTGACCGAGAAGAAGAAGCAGAAAGAGAAAAAGGAAAAGAAGAAAAAGGAAAAGAAGAAAAAGGAACCAAAATCGAAAGGGGGCAACCAAGTGTCATCTAGCAAAAATCCTCACACCGCACCGTCTAAACCTAGATCTCCTTGTATCGTTTGCAATGGATACCACTATCATTGAGATTGTCCCTGCATCCCATAGATCTTAAGGGACGGGTCTCCTCGTTTGCAAAATCCGGTGTCATCAACCTCTAATGATCATGTTGAATGCACACCATCAACCAATGAAAGTGAAGCCCCTGGACAGAAAAGGAATCCCATATTTCCTTGTAAATTGTGTGAAGGAAATGACACCGTCCACCGTTGTCCCTTCCTTGACGAAGCTAAAAGAGTTTTGGATGACCGTCCTGCTTCACCGCTGCGGCTCCCTCCTGGATATAAAAAAATCTTGCCAAGTCTACCACTGGTTGAAAATCTGGCTGGCCCATCGTTGTGGTTGGCTGAAGTGTCTATCATTCAAAATGAACCCTCTGAATCCATACCAGACGAAAGTCAAAAGGTCGAGGCGGTAATTGACCTGGTCTTGCCTTCAGAGTGTTCATCTTCAAATGATATCGTCATCAAAGAGAAAGAGAACAACACCGTTCAAATTATTTTCATAAACACCGTCTCCGATGAACTTGGGGGTAGTCCACCCATTCCTTTATCACAGGAAGGAAGCTCATCAGAGTCATAACTAGCTGTCTATTCGGTCCCACCTCCAAGCAACCTAGTAATTTCCTTCGACTTGAATCTACTAGGAAGACCCTGTTTACCAGCTAGTGTACCATTCAGAATCATTGTACAAGCCTACAGAATGGTCATGGCTGGTACCATCATCGATGAAGGGGCTTTTGTGAGTATCCTTTCCTCAACTGCTTGGAAAGCGCTTGGTTCACCATCACTTTTGCCTGAAAGGAGAAATCTGATAGGCTTCAACAAAGGAACTAGTCGACCTTTAGGTATCCTTCCAAATGTGCCCATTACTTTGAGAAGGAAAACCGTTCACGTGAACGTAATGGTAGTTTAACGACCCTTGGATTATAATCTACTCCTTGGACGTGACTATATTTATTGCATGGGAGCCATCGTCTCCTCACTCTTTAGAGTAATGTGTTTTCCACACGAAGGCAAAATGGTCAAGCTCGTGGACCAAATGTCATTCCCTGGTTCACATATCGCAAATAGTCGAATGCCATCCCTAACTGGTATTTTCATGCAAGGAATGTCTCATCGATCTCCAGTCCATCCACTTGATGAGCACGAGTGACTCAGGAGGATGTGAATGAAACCCAGGGGGCATGCACCTTGGTCTGTTTCGGTAGGAAAACCTTGGCTATAGAGTCGGTTTTCACGGGGGATATATGACTAGTCTGACACACCCATCCTCACAGGAAAATGGGATTAGGCTAGAATAAGATACCTTCGTTAAAGTTCTGTGAGTGGCATGTGTCTGCTCTACTCACCTTTGTCTATTTCGATAGACATCACCAACGAAGCATTCGGTCTGCTTCGCGGGGAACTTTCATGGTAAACAAAGAATTTTTCGCTATACCTGGCGGCATGCAAACCTCGTTTCCACATGAAAGCGAAGAGTGAATATTTATTTTTCAAATTTGTAAGACCTCTAACTCTTTAAACCCGTAGGGCTGGTCGTTTCCTAGCTTGCATAAAGAAAGGATCCGAGGCAAAGCTTCAAAATATGCAAGCCCCTTCAAAGTGGCATCTTGAATGAGACATTCTTACCATACGATTGGCTAGCAGTGTTACAGTAGGGTTCAAGCTCGTTAAAAAATAAAACCCCCCACGAGAAGTGTTAGGACATAGTTCAAGCTCGTTAAAAAACAAACATAAGTCATGAGAAAATGTTTCCCCCAGAGTTTAAGCTCATTAAAATGAACTGGTAAATAACCATTGTGAATGCCTTATTTCCAGCTTTTGAGCCTTGGTTGTGTTCTCATCATCACCTCCACTCTGTTTTGAGCCGACCATTCACCCACATATGATTGTTTACCCCTTTGAGGAACATCTGTGAACAGTGATTCTATTAGCCATCCTTGTGACACTGCCATGATTGGAGAATTCCAAACCTTACCTGGAATCAACTACTACCTAAAATCATCACTCGTTCCTCGAAAATGAGTCTCCTTTAAGCTCTTTTCAACAGACTAGTAAAATATGAAAATATTGTCGAGCGATTGGCCTCTCTGGCTCGTTAAAGTCATTGTAAGTGATATCCCTCCTCTAGATTTTAATCTTTTTGGACCTAAGGGATTATTACACAAAAATATCAAGTGCTTGTCTTGTTCGGCTCATTAAAACTATCGAAAATTCATTCCTTTAGTATTATTTTACACTTTTTCGGACTTAGGGGATTACATGACGAAAAATAATCTTTGGAGTCTCCTTTTCGTTCCTTTTAGACTCTCTAAAATTGAAAGGGGTCGAGTTATCTTTGTCGTTAAACTCGTTAAAGCCAAATAGTGACAAACTCGTCCAAATGGATGAGAACGAGTTTCACTGTTGTTAGGCTCACTAAAATATAGCGATAGGTTCGCCCTAAGGGCAGATTATAGAACAAGCATGTGTTATCCTCCTCAAGCTTGACAAAAATAAAGAGGTACTGGTTAGCAATGACTAGGGAAAATTTGGAAGAAAACTTGAAAAAGCTTTATTGGTAACAAGTCGCTCTTGAACATGACACTTTCCTTCCGCATCCAAGCCAGGTTGGGTTGTTCCGTTCACTAGTCATCACCATTGGTCCATCACACCATCCATCTTTGGGGTAAATGCTACCAATCCATCGTCAGTGTCGGCAATATGTTTAAGAGAATTCATTCACACAATTCGCCTGTGTCTCACCCATTGCAATATATTCATGCTCCATTCCTTCATGACCACCACCCTGAACCCTGTACCGTCAAATTGTTTTCACATCCAAAATCATTTGCTTCATTCTGTGTCATTGATGTGGGATTCATTAAGGCCCTCCTGGGACGGGTCACCTCTTGTGGACATCAACTCATTATCCAAGAACTTGACTTAGGAACAACCCTTTAAGTACTTTGAAGCTTCCATGCCTCAATGGCAAGTTTCTCTCTTTCGGCGACAGGTTTATATCAATGGCCTTCGACCGAGAGATTTTACGTGGTGTTCGATGCCAAGTCCTTTTTCACACCACGTGAATTGTACTGTAGTACCTTGACGGTCATTGTCATTATTGGTGATTCCTCTCAAGCCTGTTAACATCTTACATCATTGGTTGGTAATCAGGTGATGTCTTTCCATGTTCAACTCCATAACATTTTTCACATGGATCGGCTTGTACTCCGAGTGAAGATTGAATGAGTTTTGAAGACCCCGGATCTAATTTCATCCATCCGAGCTGCGATATATTCAGGAATATAAAGACATCAAGTGTACATCATTGCCAAACAGATGATCATCCAAATCAAAGGATGATGAGTCCAAATCATCCATCTGCCACATAGACGATTGTCTGTCCTATGTACATGAAAATGACTTTATAAAGCTGAGCATGGGAATGCTCGCCTCAGCTAGATCATGGAAAAAATGTTGCCAAAATAATATATTGTATTGTAACTTATTACAAGTCACCTCCCAGCTTGAAAAAACTTCGGATCCTCATAGTAAAGCATTTCACCCAACATAAAGAAGATTAACGATCTCATGCTTTAGGGGGCAACTGCTATAGATATTTTTGGGCACTTCAACCCCAATCATAAATGTCCATAAACTGAGGGCTCCTAAGTCCCTAAAAGTGTTGCTTCACTGCCTAAAGGAACAAGGTCAGCTGACCACATCATCTCCCAGAAGTTCTCCACTCAAAACTGCTCATAAATGGTCAAAACTGGACCATACTGAAAACCCGTTGCAGAGGGTGTGATGCATATCACCTTCCCAGTGTACAGAGTGCGATGCATACTGAATGGCTCCTCTGTAAGGTGTGATGGTCAGGAATGGACAAATGGAAGGGACAAAATGCGAGGTGGAAGATCATGGAATCTTCCAGAAGCTTTCGCTCTGAAACTTGCCTCTCTGTTTTCGACCAGGGATGAGTAAGAGATCATCATTCTCCAAGTCGAAGAAGGAAATATCAGAGACAGGAGACTAATCAAGACCTCAGAAGATGACTCACCTCCCTACAATCATCTATATATGGATCCCTCATCACATAAATCTAGAGGCTGGAATTTTGTATCTTATAGAGAAGAAGCGACAAAGCTCTATCAAGAAGGATAGGAAATTAAGTGCAAGACTAAGGTTGGTCTCCTTTGTTCCACTCCTATCTATTTTCATAAAGGAAAGCGAAAGTAGAACTTACTTGTTTGTTTCTAAGATAGCTACCAGTCTTAGTGGGAATAACAGCATCCGAGTGGACACTATTCCTGGTAACACCTTGAACTCCGAGCTATTAGTGGAGAACTTGTGGAAGGGGTCATAAATGTAGGAAACACCCTTCTTATAAGTCCTTAGCTTGGTTTCTTCAAGTTTTTGTTGTCAATATGCTCATAAATGCCTGGCCTTGGTCCAAAAATGTCCAAAAATCTGTAATAAACACTCATTAAACTTTGTGGTAAAGTGATTATCCCCATTCACTCAATTGACATAAATATATTAAAAACCATGCACAAAAATATGGAGAATGGTGGACTAAATGGAAACAATAGGCAAAATTAGCCCATATAGTTACCCATTTTTAGGGCTCATGACGCTCGACCTCATTTGGGATTTTCTCCTTAAATCTTCTATTTAATTTTCAAGCTCTCTACCCTTTGGTCTTACCATTATACATATATATAAACTAAAATATTAACTACAAAAAATATATTAACAGAATAATATTGAATGGGACATGTACATTAGCCTCAAACTACCTTACATCTTAGTGAGTAACTTATGATTTTTTTTCGAAGGCCTTTTTGTCTAATAATACCAGCTCAACAAAACAACTATCAACTGAAATTGTATTAACACTAAAATCTACTTATTCCAAAATTATGCAAATTACAACTGTGGGGAATTTCTTTCCCTTTGGGAATTCCATGACTTTCTTAGGTTCTAAAAAAATAATTACCCTAGGGTTTATGCTTTTGCATTAGACAACCCAAGTTTGAAATTTTGCATGACCTGATGGTCATGTGATTGGATTGTTTAATCCTCCACTATCCTAGATTTTGTGTTGTTGTTGATTGTTTTCCCATCCACGATGTTGTCCTTATGATATCATTTCCCTACTAGGATCCCACGCTTTTTTTTGTTGTTATCACTGATGTTCTTTGTTGATGCAATCCTTTATAGTTAGATACATTTTTCTAATTGTGTCTCCTTGTACTCTTTGTGTTCTTCTCTAGGTGCTTTTTCCACCTGTTCTTTAGAATGTGTATCCTCAGTCTCACTAATGTATCCCACATCATTTTTTCATCTCTAGGATGTCTCCATGGCTTCTAGTCTTTCATGGATATGCCTTAGCTAAAACCTCAAGTCCTTGTCTATTCTAGTCTTTAATTGGTGTCCTCTTCTGAGTGGCATAGTTTCAGCAACACTCCTTCCATTTTTCTTTATCAGTTGCAAGATTCTATATATATTGAATATTTGATACCACTTTGATCTTGTTGAGATATTAATCTCACTATCTGTTAGGTATCATCATATTTAATTCCATTGTCTATTAGGTGTCATAGTCAGTTTTGATTCTCTTAAGACTAGTTGAGTCATAGTTTAGTCTCATTGAAGTCATTTACTATTGATGTCTCCAATGTATTTCTATTTAACTTATTTTGAATATTGAGAAGAGTTAATGGATCCATTCTAGATTTAGAGTTCATTCTCTGTCTATTTTTACTTCCACATTCTTTGTCATAGTATCATAGCCCCGCATTGCACAAGACTCTAAACAAAGCAACATTTGACCTTATCATTTGAATACAGAATTTGAGAGGAGCTTAAGGATGAAAAGTTGAAGAAAAGAGTTCAAAAGGAGATCTAAGTCAAAGTGAAACTGATGTCCACTAGAGAGATTTAAGAAGAAAAATATTTAATTTTTTTTTAGTGATGGCGAAACTTTCTCTCTTTGCATAGCGTGTTCATCACATGATACTTAACAAATTCATGGAAATAGTGTTATGTCCCTATACTACTAGTGTAACCCCTTATTGTTATTAGTACAACCCCCTTATTATATTGTTGTGCCCATGTAGTCCCCATATCGTTATTATTGTGCCACATAGAAGCCCACTATTTTTATTATTGTGCCCTTACATTATTATTGTTATGTCGGCTCTGATTATATTATGCCCCTTAGACTCCTATATATAGAAAGGAGGCCTTGTCATTTGTATCATCCAAGTATTGTTCATTTGTGTAATGTAAAGGAGGTTGCCCCCTCGAAGACGCTTATTTCTAAGGCGTTGATCTATCTTTTCTATCTTCTTGTGAGCTAGTTTCATAACATTTGGTATCAGAGCTTTGGATTCTAGGGTTTTTCCACTCCAAACATGTCATCGTGCAATTTTCTCTATAACATCTTTTCTATGATGTTTCAGAAGAGAAAAAAAAATTCCCATTTAAGATGAAATCACGCTAAACCTCGAATCCAAGTTTCAGATCTTGTCTCGCTATATTTTTGGAGATATGATCTGAGGAAGTTAGGCTTTTCACAAGGTCCATAATTTCATCTAAAATAGGTCATCGTGGAATTTTCACTATAACATTTTGTCTATGAAGTTTCAGAAGCTAAAACAAAAACCCATTTGAGAAAAAAGAGGTCTGAACCTCGAGTCCAAATTTCAGATCTTGGCTCGCTATATTTACGGATATATGATCTGATGAAGTTAGGGTTTTTGCATACTCCCATATTACATCCTAAATAGGTGACCTTGGGAAAATCGTCATAACCTTCTCTCTGAGCATCAGATTGAAATTTTGTAACAAGTTCTAGAAATAGCACAGACTCTATTTTGTTTGGGTATAATTTTTAGAACCTAAGGTTGAAATAATGACACGTGTAACATCGTACAAGTTCATCGTACTAAACTAGTCTATAATTAGGTCATCGCGGGAGATTGGGAATAAATCCTTCTTCGTGAATCCAATTGTGATCATACTTGTGGAGTTCAAAAGGAGAATTAGATGGCTATTATAGGAAGAAGTTTCAGAACTTAAAGATCTAAAATTACAGAGTTACAGTCGTTTCAAGATTGAGCTCGTAAAATCAAGAAAAAGCAAGATGAAGAAGTTTGATGGCCAGGATCCAGTAAATTGGATACTACAGATGGAGAATTATTTTTCTCTACATGGTGTACCACTGTTACAAAAGGCACGTATTTCATATTCATATTTAGAACCGGATCAATTTTTATGGTACAAAGAGATGTGTTCTCATAAAGCACTTGTCACTTGGTCAATTTTCACAGAAGAAATGATAGTACACTATGAGGATACAAAGAGTGACACTTTCTTTAGCCAATTGATAAATCTGTAAAAAAAGGGTTCAATGGCAGAGCACATTGAGGATTTGAAAAAGTTGAATATAAGGGTAAATGATATTCTAGAGAAGAAAATGGTTGATGTCTTCATAGGGACTTTAAAGGATAACATTGAACATGAAGTTTATCTTTGGGAACCTGATTCATTGGAGAAGACATTTAGGTTGGCAAGAAAAATTGAAAGAGGAATTATGGAAATAAGGAATCCTACCACTCATAACTATAAATATGGAAGTGTTTTTTCTTCTAGCCTTCCACAACCTACAAGGTTTACACAACCACAATTGAAAGAAAAAAGAGAAAAAGGACTTTGTTACATTTGTGATAGCAAATACACTAAAGGTCATAAGCATGCTGAGAAGAGATTATTTTACATAGATTGTGAAGAGGAGGAAGAAA
>APFE030009822.1:43794-69891 GCA_000404065.3 Pinus taeda
TACCATACAATGGAATAAAATTGGTGGGTGCTTCTGAATCAATGCAAAACTATACCTTTTTCTCTGATTTTGGTTCCTTCTATCTTGATGGTTTGAGGAGTGGTAATTCCAACCATTGCATTACAAGATATGGCCGGATTCATTTCTTATTTATCTAGTCTTTTTCCCTGGAGTATATCCTCTTCTTTTGACCTTTCTTGCTCCTTTTCTTCTTCCTCTTCACAATCTATGTAGAATAATTTCTTCTCAGCACACTTATGACCTTTAGTGTATTTTCTATCACAACTGTAACAAAGCCCTTTTGCTCTTTTTTCTTCCAATTGTTGTGTGTCAACCTTATAGGTTGTGGAAGACTAGGGGCAACAACACTTCCGTCTTTATAGTTGTGAGTGGTGTGCTTCCTGGTTGCCATAATTTTTCTTTCCATTTTTCTTGCTAACCTGAATGCCTTCTCTAATGAATCAGGTTCCCAAAGGCGAACATCATGTTGGATATTATCCTTTAAAGACCCTATGAACACATCAATCCTATGCTCCTTTGGAATATCTTTTACCCTTATGTTCCATTTTTGGAACTCCTCAATGTGCTCCATTATTGAACCCTTTTGTTTGAGACTTATCAATTGGCTAAAAAAAGTGTTGCTTTTTGTATCCTCATAATGTGCTATCAATTCTTCCGTAAAAATTGCCCATGTGATAAATTGTTTATGAGAGCAAAGCCATTGATACTATACAAAATGATTTATTTCCAAATATAAAGTTTCAATATGTACCTTTTGTGTGTTTTGCACATTATTGAGATCGAAAAATTGCTCCATCTATAATATCCATATTGCAGGATCCTTGCCATCAAACTTCCTCATATCGATTTTTGGAATATGGTGGGTCTTCAATCCGACATTAGATTCTATGGAATCATGATTAACATTTCTTTTGTTCTCATCATGAGTTTCCTTTACTACCCTTTCACCATCAGTGACCCTTTCTTGTAGCAACTTCTTCAATTCTTCCATGTTTGTCTTCAAATCTATCTTCAAATTGTCCATCATAGCTTCCACGTCATTCATGTTAGCTTCTACACCTTTCTTTAAACAATCCATCTTAGATTCTATTCCTTTTTGTGCAAGTGACACTTGTTGCACTTGGTCTCGTAATTTTGATATATCATGTTGCATTTCTTCCTCTTCTTCATGAGTCATGCTAGAGCTTTCAGGTTGCCTACTAGGTGTTTCCATTTTCTCTCTTTGGGGCATCAATTACTGATAATAATGCTTCACTATGCCCTTTGAATTCCTTCAAAATAATTTTTCAAACCAAGCTTAAGCAAAGATCTAAAAAAATATACACACCTTTTTTCACTTTGTAGGAGCTCGATATTTCCTGTAATGTATCTCCGTAATTTCGAATCATCCAATTCTGAAATTGCGAGCTACGGTAGCTCTCTTTGTCCTCTTTCCAATGCCACCAGTATGACACCAATTGGATTCTCCAATGAAGAGTTTTGCCAAATCTCCCACACTGACCTAATTATAGACTAATTCAGTAGAGCTACATTATACGACGTGCCATGTGTCTCTGTTTTGACCTTTCACTCTGAAAAATATATACAGAAAACTAAAGTCCATCCTCTTTCTGTACCTTTTTACTAAATTTCAATTTGATGCTCAAAGAGAAAGTTATGACGATTTTCCCCAGGTCACCTGTTTTGAATGTAATTCAGGATTCTGCAAAAGCGCCGACTTCCTCTGTTTGTATCTACGAAAATATAGTGCGAAAAGCTATGAAATTTGGACCTGAGTTTCAGTACGATGTATTCTCAAATGGGTTTTTCGTTTAGCTTCTGAAATGTCATAGAAAAAATATTATAACGAAAATGCCACGATGACCTGTTTGGAGCAGCTAAACCCTAGAATCCAAAGCTCTGATACCAAATGTTATGAAACCAGCTCAAGAAAAGATAGAAAAGATAGATCAACGCCTTAGAATTCAGCCTCTTCGAGGGGGCAACCTCCTTACATTACATAAATGAACAATTCTTTTGATGATTCAAATGACAAAACCTCCTTTCTATATATAGGAGTCTAAGGAGTCACAATATAACCTAGTTGACCTAACAATAATAATATAAAGCCACAAAAATAATAGTAGAGGGACTCTATGGGGCACAGTAATAAAAATATGGGGACAATAGGGGCACAACGATATTAATAAGGGGTACAACTACAATATTAAGTGGGTAATCACTCGTATTATAGGGACCCAACATATTTAACATCAATTAAATTACCAAAAATTTTGGAGCCATTGTCAGGGAAGTGTATATAGGAGTATTTCTCTTTTTCTTAAAAAAAAAACTAAATAATAAAAATTATATTCATAGGGAAAGAGATTCTAGAGGTATATTTGTAGGTAGAGGTAGGAGTTTGATTCCAAAATCATTACTCAGCCCACCACAACCTCTTAGTGCCACACCATCAATCAAAACTCATATTCCATTAATTGCAGACAAACATAGACTTCTTGAGGTACCTAGATCTGAAATCCAACCTAAATATGTAGGAATTTACAAGGTAAGTTCCTTAGATAGAACACTAAAGGACAGTACTTACAAACATATCACAAATCAATACACTAGTATTCTTGACGTTCTTAAGAACCTGAAAGAGGGAAACAATCCACCCCTGAGCCAACATTACCTCTTTAGGCAATTTATTAGTAAAAGAAAGAAAATTGCATAAGCTTCTCTCATGAATGGTCACCCTACAAATTACCCTCCATGTCTTTTAAATAGAGATCATGGACCAATCAGATGTTAAGCCATGGATCAAGTGTTAGTAATACCAAGGAGAGAATGAACTGTCGGATTACTTCATGTGTAGAATATATCATAACCGTCGGATTGTAAGTTACAAAATTACATAGTAGAGAAACACACTTTACCTAACTCCACACTAGACCAAGTTATACTTAACTATTTTATATGTGTCGAAATATCCTAACATCCCCCTTAAGAAAAACTTGGGATAGGATTTAAGGATGTACAAATATGACACAATAGGATAAGGAAGGAAGAATTAGAGCCTATTCCCCCTTAGGGATAACTTCCTGATCTCCAACCATAAATTAAATTTTAGTAAACTTTGCCTCTATGAGAGCGTTTGCAAAGATGTCTGCAACCTGATCATCTGTTGAACAATATTGCACTTTAAGAATATGGTCATGAATGAACTTTTTGATGAAGTGAATGTGTATTTCAATGTGCTTGTTGCGCTTATGTTGGACTAGACATTTGCATAGTTGAATGGAACTTTGATTATCACAGTAAAGTGTTGTTGGATGCTACTACTGAAAGCCAAACTCTGATAGGATCTGATGAAGCCACAGGGCTTTCTTACTAGCTTATACGTTGCCATGATACTCTAATTTTGCTGAAGAAAGAGGAATGGCACTTTGTTTCTTGCAAACCCATGTAATAGGTCCAGAACCAAGAGTGAACACATAACCTGCAGTAGACTTTCAATCATCAGGGTCACCAGCCCAATCAGATTAAGTGAAACCAACCAATAGAGGAGATGGTTTTACATTGTAATGAATCCCAAACTAAAGTGTACCTCAAACATAACAAAGTTTTCTTTTAGCTACTTTCCAATGACTTTCATGTGGGTTTTGCATAAACCAGGAAATAAGGCCAACAAAAAAGGAAAGGTTAGGACAAGTATGGGTCAGATACAAAAGTTTTCCTACAAGATGATGGTATAAGGTAGCATCAATTTCATGGGAAGTACAAGTGAGTGAAAGTTTGGGTCCAGACTAAAAGGTAGAAGGGGTTGGCTTATAGTCTTCCATGTGAAAGTGGCATAGACGATCATAGGCATACTTGGACTGGGAAAGGGAAATACCTTCCTTGAACTGCAAGACTTGAAGACCAAGAAAATAATGCAAGCGTCCTAAGTCTGTCATCTTAAACTAATTTTTAATGGTAGACTTCACATGGTTTATAAGGTTGGGATCACTACTAGTAAGGATGATATCATGAACATAAAGAACAATAATGATAAGAGACTTACCCACTTTTTTAGTGTAGATAGTATTGTCAAAATGACACCTAGAAAAGCTAATATCTAAATGAAAGTTATCCATTTTGGCATACCAAGCCCAAGAGGCTTGCTTGAGACCATAAAGGGATTTCTTAAGCCAACATAAAAGGCTGGATTCTATTTGTATCGAGTTAGGAGGTTGTTCCATATCGATTTCTTCGTGCAAGTCCCCATGCAAGTAGGTGGATTTAACATCCATCTGACGGACTTCCCATTTGAAAGAGGTAGTAAGAGAAATAACAAGCTGGATAGAGATCATTTTGGAAACAAGGGAGAAGGTTTCAATATAGTCAATGCCTTCAAATTTTGAAAAACCCTTCGCAATAGGATGAGCTTTATGTTTATCAACCTTTCTATTTGGTACAAACTTGATTCTATAAATGCATTTGCATCTAACAAGTTTTGATCCCTTTGGAAGACAAACAATATCCCATGTATCATTTTCCAATGATTAGCAATATTCTTCATTCATAGCTACATCCCAATTTGGATGGCCTAAAGCTTTTGCAAATGTATTGACATCATAACTTGCTGAAGCTTGAGACAGTAAAGAAGAGGCTCTATCAAACTGAGAATGTGTACATCTCTGATTTGTAAGATCACCTGCAAGAGCACCTAATACATCCCAAGTAGCACAAACCTATTTTGGAATTTGAGGAGATGAAGGAGGATTCTGAGATGGTCAGGGATGATTGTCATCCTTGTTGTCATCATCTGAAGAAGCAATGTTTTCAGAAGTAAAAGGGATAGAGAGAGGTGGCACATTTTCCAAACTAGGCTCGTAGGCTGATATATATTTTCAAAAAGTTTTACATCTCTTCTAATGATAACATTTTTGGACTTAAGTGGAATAAGTCGATATCATTTACAACATTAGAATATCCAACAAAAATACATTTTTCACTCTTAGGTTCTAAAGGTTTATGTTTCTCATCTAGAATATGGGCCCATGCTTCACTTCCAAAAACATCAAAGTGACTTACATCTGGTTTAGTTGAGCTCCATGCTTCTTTTGGAGTGATATTCTGTAAAACCTTAGTAGGAGTGCGATTTACTATGTAATTTTCACATTTAATTGCTTCTACCCAAAAATAAAGACTTAGTCCTTTAGATTGAAGCACACAATTAGCCATGTCCTTTAAGGTGTGATTCTTCCTTTCAGCTACACCATTTTCTTGTGGATTATATGAAATAGTATGTTGCATTTGAATTCCATGCTCAGTGTAAAAGTTGATGAATTTGTTGTTAACATATTCTCCGCCATTATCATATTTTAGCTTAAGAATCTGATATCTAGTTGTTTCTCAACAAAGGCCTTAAAGACCAAGAACATGTTAAAGAATTCACTCTTGAGTTTTAAGAAGTATACCCAAGTGTGTCTGGACAAATCATCAATGAAAGTTAAGAAGTACTTGTAGCCAGAGAATGAAACGACTGGAAGTGGGCCACATAAATTACTACGCACAAGCTGTAAAGGAGTTGAGGCATGCAAAGAGGCACGTTTTTTAAAAATATCTCGATGATTTTTTCCAAGTACACATCCGGAACAAACACCATCTCTGCAAGATACCATAGGAAGACCTGTCACCATTTTTTCTTACATAGATTTTGAAGGGAGCGATAGTTTAAGTGACCAAATCGCTCATGCCAAAGTTTTCTCACTTCATCATTATGAGAAAAAAATACCGAGGGAAGAGTTGATGACCCAAATTTGTTAAACTCATACAACCTTGTATAATCATCAGCAATGCCAGTAATTAAAATCTATCTAGGATCTCTTAGGTCCTTAATTACAACATCATGAGGTGAGACTTCAATGATTTTACCTTTACTTGAATGATTTATCTAATATATAGATAGAAGGTTGCAAGATAAGGTTGGAACACATAATACATCATTAAATTGACCATTGTCTAGATGAATAGTTCTAGTCCCTACAACAATAAGTGATCTATCATCAATAACATATATATTTTTTGTGTTACAATCATTTAAACAAGAAAACATGGATTTGTTTTTGGTCATGTGACAAGAAGCTCTAGAATAAATGAGCCGCTCATGATAATGAGAAGAAGAGGATACATTTAATGCATAACTACACCGAGATGTTGAAAACCACATGTAGAAAGTGAAATTCCTGAAGATGAAGTTGAGGTTGAAGAGTTCCCCAAATGTATGTTATGCTTCTTCATTGCTGCTTCCAAGGCTTCCATCTTGTAAAAGCATTTGGATTCTAAGTGCTCATCTTGATTACAAAAGTTGCAATGTCTATCAGTTTTCTTCCCTTTGTTTTATTTGTCTTATTGTTTTTTTGAATTGATTTTTCATTTTGAGACTGAAATTGCTTGGGACCCTTGTTTGGTTTAGGACCATTATTTTTAGGATACTGCTTCTTAGGATTATTTGAATTTGGTTGTTGCTAGATAGCTAACAATTTCTTAGAAGAGTTTCCAAGATTAAGAAGACTAAGATGTAAGAGTTTTTCTTGTTTTCTTATTAAAGAATCACAAAAGGCATTAAAATAGGGGGACTTGTAGTCTTGTCCTTGAGAAATAAATGCTTCTCTAGTAGAATGCAAGGTGGAAACAAACATAGAGTAGGCTGCTTCCAACATAGTAAGAATGGAATAGATAAGGCTACCATCTTCTTTGTTAACCTTGACACCTTCCAAGCAAAGTCTAAGTATCTTGAACTTGGACAAAAAATATTCAATGGAAGAAAAATTATTGGGGTCCAATGTAAGAAACTCATTTTCGAGTTGATGGGCTCTAATATCATTTTTAATTCCAAAGACTTTAGTGAGTTGTTTCATTGCTTCATTATGGGTATCAATTTCTGCGATATGGAATCTAGGGTCTAGAGAAATAGACATCCCTATGAACCCATGTGCTTGATATTTCTTATTTTCCCATTTGGCTTCTTTATCTTCATCTTTAGGTTTAGTTTTTTGGCCTGAGGCTATTTTGTAAAGACCTTTAAGTCTAAGTAAATCCACAATGTAGGACCATCATTGGAAGTACTTGGTCCTATCAACAATAAGCTGGCATGGACTTTCCTTTTTAACAGAAATTGAAGTTGTATATGATGAAATTAAGTGTTCCAATGGAAAGATCTTAAAAAACTAGGCCGATTAAAAAAAATGTTTCTGAAAATGGCTTTCAAAAGAAAAAGTTAAGGCTTTTTAGAAGAAAAGTTGTAGAAGATGCCGATGAAGTGTGTGAATGTGCAGAAGTGGACGATAATGTTAGATTTTTAAAAAGACCCCTCCACCCCTTTCCAAACTTAATCTAATTAGTTCACTTTAAAAAAAGATTATATGTGACCCACTTTTACAAATAAGTGAAAGTCACTTTTACAATGGTACTTTGTGAGCTACCCACTAAATTTAACTTAAATAAAAGATAAAGAAACTTTAGAATTATAATTGACTCACTTTTATAATTGGTGAGAGCACTTTTACACAAAATAACTTTAAAACATAAATTACATGTGCTTTTTGAAAAAGTAACTCAACAAAATGAAATGTTTGAACTCAAGACCTCTTTTCTCATAAAGTAACTTTGGACCAAGTGAGCTAGTTTAAAAGATTAATAATTTTTGGAAAAGTGGAAGGGTTTTTTTTTTTTTTTTAGTCATTGAAGCTTTGGGGTGCATGCTTATTTGAAAAAACCCGTTTTGCCTACAAAACAAAAAACCACACTACCCAACACAAACATACATCAAAAGCCAAAACTTATGGCTTGAAGTTAGCTTTCACCATAAACTAAATATTTTCAAGAATGCTTCTAATTTTCCGAGATCACAATAAGGCACTGCGGAAAAAACCATACACATGAGAAACATCCTTCCTTTCTATTTTTGGTTTGCCTAGATCACATAGAATCACAAGGAAAAGAGCACATGCATAAATGAAAGGTATAGATCTGATAATATAAAAGAGAGAGATAAAAAAATGAAAGTAAACAGAGACATAAATAAATAAAACTACAAATGAACACTGTATACCTCCATATCTTAAAAATGATGTAGCTAGGGCTACCGGAAACCTTTTTGCATGAAATGAAAGGGGTTCCTCTTTGAAACAGATGCTCCTAACACAATAGAGAAGTCCTCTTGGCCTGAAAGCAGTAAAAAATAATAGATCTAGGAAACGATAGTCGGATGTAGTTATACCATCTTACAATTTGGATCACCAATGGATGCAACCCTCAAATAGCTCTGATACCATGTAGGAATTTAAAGGGTAAGTTTATCAGATAGAACAACAAAAGACACCGCTCACAAATAGATCACAATTCAGTACACCAGTATTGATGACGTGGTTAAAAACATCAAAGAGGGAAACATTCCACGACCTAAGCCAATGCAGCTACTTCAGGTAATTTATTATTAAAAGATAAGATTTACATAAGCTTCTCTCATGAATGGTCACCCTAAAAATGACTCTCCATTCTCTTTAAATAGAGATCATGGACCAATCAGGTGCTAAGCCACATATCAAGTGTGGGTAATACCGAGGAGAGAATGAACCATCAGATCACTTCATGTCTAGAACATATCATGACCGTTGGATTGTAAGTTACAAAATTACATAGTAAAGAAACACACTTTAGCTAACTCTAAAATAGATCAAGTTATACTTAACTATTTCCTATGTGTCGGAATATCCTAACAAAATATTCACCAACTTCTTCAACTAAAGATGTGATAGAAGAAGAAGACCCTACATCCCCAACTAAAGGAGTAATTTTATATCTTCAAGTGGAGAACAACTTTTAGGATAAGAACTAGAAATCCCTAGTGAATAGGAAGAAGAAGAAACCTATTTTAACATTCCATTGATAGAAAAACTAGAAGAGCTATAAGAGGAACTAGAAAATCCAATTTTGGAACCTTACATTAGTTCTAAAGAATCTACAATGGTAAGAGAAGGGGAAGGGGAAGTACATAATGTAAATGGTGAATAACCTAGGATTGAAGGTGGAAGAGGAGAAAATAGAGGAGGTAGAAGAGGTGGAGGAAGAGGAAGAGGAGGTATTGGAGTAGGTCTAGAACTTTTTGGATTTTCCATCTTTGATAAAGATAACACAAAAACAATGAAAAATATATCACCCTCCATCATTACTAATTTTCATGGATTAAGACATGAGGATCTTGATACATTTCTCTTTGAGTTTGAAGTTTTGTGTCGATCTTGTCACTAGTTGCTTAGTACTCAAAACTTGAAATTATTTGTAGCCACTCATAAGGATGCAACATTAAAATGGTTTATGGGCTTAGGAGTACAGTCTATAAGAACATGGAAGCAAATGAAAACCACATTCTTAGAAAAATACAAGGATTATTGTATGCCTCATAATATTAAATATGAATTATTTAAAATGATGCAAAAATAAGATGCAAACCATGAAAATTTCATTGAAATATTTTCTTATAATTTAAAAAGGGCTAAAATGCATACTCAAGATGAAAAAACTTTCAAAAATCTCTTCCTAAAATCTATCAGAGATGATTGGATAGGCCTTCTCAATCTGATGGGTAAGGAGATATTTCTCGATTATCATTTGGAGATATTTGTGAGTTATGCATACACATTTCAAGAGGAAAGGCAATAACTTGAAAAAATCCAAGAGATCCTATTATGGCTAGGATTAATAAATCTCTCGCTGGGACAGTAAGTAGGGCTAAGATAGGAAATTTGCTTGACAACTTCAAAACTGATATTTTGGGGAGCCTTACTGAAAAATAAATGCCCTTAAAGTAGGAAACAAGAAAAAGGTTGAAAATTCTACATCATCTATCTTTTGTGCAAAATGTAGAAAGAAGCATGTCTTGACAGAATGCCCTCTTGACTTAAAAAGTGTAGAAACGTGTGTCATATGTGGAGAAAATCGTGATGCAAAGGAATGTCCTTCAATATCGGGTCTTAAAGCTATGTATAAAGAGGAAGTAATGAAAAATCAAGTACAAATGCTTCATTTCATTTCCAAGAGACCATGTCAAAATCGAATATGAACCAAGGTTTCAACACTCAAACATATGCACAATCATCACAAAATAATTGGATTGCACCCATGCCTTGGAAACCTTGGCCTCAACCTTGGAAACAAGGATGGAAAAATACTTATGGTAAATACCCTTAATATCCTCAATATCCTCAACCTTACCCTGTTTTTCCACCACAATATTTTCCTTAGCATGTTCAACCTTCTCAACCACAAAATCAAAACCCACAACTTTCACTACCATTTCTACAAAAGCCATATCAACTGTCTACTCAGATACTTCTTGATTGAAATTATAAAAATTCACAGCCTGTTTAAATAGCATGGAAGGGATAAATTTCCAAAGCTTACATGGTACTCCAATTAGATAAACAATTTTTCTAACTTAGATGTGGTAGAGTATTGGAAAAAAATTGCCATCCTTTGTTATCCAGGAGTCTAAAAAAGATGACCTCTCTAACAAAGAGACATGTTCCCATCAAAAAAAGAATTCTCAAAAAAGAACCACCCCTGTACATTTTGATGATATTCTAATAAAATTAACACCCATTATAGAACAACCTTCAGTTTCAACCCACCATTTACTGAAAGATTAAAAATTGATAAAGTGGTAGAAAAATAGATTATGTTGCATGATTATGATATTGTAGATGAACTAAAGAATTTTTGCATAAAAAATTTCGTTACAAGCTGTCAAAGAAATACAAATATTTGCAAATACAACCAGAGAGTTAAGTATACAAAACTATGAAGTGAAAGGAAAGAAGTTAAAAGAATCCAATTAGTTGGAAAAGTTACAGATATCATGATGGGAAACAAAAAAATTAAAAAATATCTACATCCAATAAGTCACATTGTCAAAACACACATCAACCGTGTTGATATTACAAACACATTGATTGATTTAGGAGAAACTATCAACATCATGCGTAAACAAACTATGGATCAATTGAAACTTCCTAATATTCAATCTACACCTACACTAATGCAATTAGCAAATAGATTTGTTATCGAACCGGATGGTTTGTTAGAATATGTATTTGTATCCTTATATTCTTGCGAATATCTTGTTGACTTTATGATCTTAACACCAAAGAATAATCTAGGAGGACACCCATTCATTCTAGGAAGACAATGGCTAGCTACAGTTGAAGCTTTTATTAGTTGTAGATCTGGTGATATGTTTATCTCTAATGTAAGTTTGACAAGTAAATTCACATTATATCCTCCTACAAAAACAATGATATAGGTAGACAGTGAAGCATGGATAGATGATGATAATGGAAACGTTGATATACAACCATTTTTTTCACTTCACAAATAGATGAACGAGATCAAAATTTGAATTTAATAGAAAATAATGAATCTTCCTCATATTGTGAACAAAATCATAGTTTTCAAGAACAATGTATCATCTCGTCAAATGGTTTTACACTCTATGGAGAAATTTGAAAATTCTTTAATAGAAAATATTCTAGGGAAAACTTTGAATATTAATGATAATCTAGAGGAATCTCAAAAGAAAGAATTAATAAAGATATTGCAAGAACATTACTTTGCTTATGCGTGGGAATACAATGATATGAAAGGAATTGATCCTAACACTTGTATGCATCATATCTACATTGAATAAAATTCCAGACTAATCTGACGACCACAGAGGAGAATGAATCCCAATCTAAGGGAAACTGTTAAAGAGGAATTAAAAGAATTGTTAAATGTGAATTTCAATTATCCAATATCAAATAGCTAGTGGATTTCACCATTGGTAATTGTTTTGAAAAATAATGGAAAATGGCAAGCATGCATTGATTATAGGGAATTGAAGAAAGCTACTTTAAAATATCATTTTCCACTTCCTTTTATAGATCAAGTTCTTGACACATTGGTAGGGAAAAAGTAATTTTCATTCTTGGATGGTTTTAGTGGATATAATCATATCCAAGTAGCTCCAGAATATCAAGATAAAATAACCTTTACCTTTCCATGGGGAACCTATGTATACCGAATACTTCTTTTTGGGTTATCTAATGCACTTGGAACATTCCAAAGGGAAGTTCTAGGTATTTTATCTGATCTAGTTCATGATTGAGTGGAAATTTACATGGATGATTTTATTGTCTATGGAAATTTTTTTGAAGAAGCTCTTAAAAATTTGGAAAAAATTCTCCTTAGGTGTAGAGAAGAAAATCTCTAATTAAGCCATGAAAATTGTTTGATGATGTTTATTGGGGGAATTTTTTTAGGCCACCATATTTTACGAGATGGAATCAAAGTAGATGCATCTAAGGTAAAAGTCATTTCCAAATTATCAGTTCCTACATGTCAACGACATGTTAGAAGTTTTCTTTGTTTTACTAGATATTATAGAATATTTATAGAAAAATTTACAAATATTTCCTCTCAACTTTTCAAATTGTTTACAAAATATTGTGAATTCATTTGGAATTCTGACTACCAGAAAGCTTTTGAAACATTGAAAAAAAGATTTCTGAAGCACCCATTTTAATAGGGCCAAATTGAAAAATACCTTTTCACATTTTGACTGATGTCTCAAATACAACTTTAAGAGATGTATTAGGAAAGAAATATTTAACTCCATATGTCATTTACTACAGAAGTAAAAATCTTACCCCTGCGGAGTTGAATTATACTACAATAGAAAAGGAATTTTTAGTTGTTGTGCATGCCATCAATAAATTTAGACATTATATCACTCGTTATGAAACCTTCATTCACACTGATCATTATTCAATTATATATTTAATCAATAAATCAATTACTAATGGCATAATTACAAGATGGTTATTTTTGTTACAAGAATTAAATATCACTATTTTTGATAGACCTGGAAAACAAAACGTAGTTGTTGATTTTCTATCTAGAATAAAAAATGACAATAATGATGTTCCTATAGAACATAATTTTATTGATGAATATATGTTTGCGTTATCAATTAAGTATCCTTGTCTTTCAGATATTTCTAATTATTTGGCTACAAGGAAGTTACCATCATACTTTTCTCCTCGAGAAAAATGAAAGGTTATTCAAACTAGCGCATCTTATTAATGGATAAATATAGAATTATTTAAGACAAGACGTGAGTTAATCATTTGAAGATGTGTGAGAGAAGATGAAGTAACAAAGATATTAAAGCCTTTTCATGATGAACCATTTGGAGGACACTTTGCTGCTAAAATCATTGCCTATAAATTCCTTCTCTTAGGATATTATTGGCCTTCTCTTTTTAAGGATGCCAAGGAATACGTTAAGAGGTGTGATAATTGTCAAATAAAGGGAAACTTCTTCCTTCAGATGAAATGCATCTACAACCTTAAGTACTTATTGAACCTTTTGAGAAATGGGCTTTAGAATTTGTTGGGCCAATCAATCCACCATCAAGACAAAAAAGGTACATTTTTGTTTGTACAAATTATGTCACAAAACGAGTAGAAGCTAAATCACTACCTTTTGCTACTGAGAATGCTATAGTTTCATTTTGTTTTCAAGATATTTTCACTCGTTTTGGTATCCCAAGGGAAATTGTGAGAGATAAAGGCACTCAATTTACATTCAAGTTGGTACAAAAGATAATGGATGAGTACAAAATCAAGCATACGAAGTCAACTCCATATCATCCATAAGCCAATGAACAAGTTGAATCTACCAATAACGTAATTGAAGAAATTCTTACCAAGACTATGCATTTGCATGGAAGTGATTGGGCAGAAAATCTTCTAGAAGCTTTATGGGAATATCATACCACATGGAGAAATACAACAAGACACACTCCTTATCATGTTTTTTATAGAAAGCAAGTCATGTTTTCTATTGAGTTCCAAATAAAGTCTTTTAAAACAATAATCATTGGTTCTTCATCTATCGGAATCCCAAAGACATAGAATGGAGAAATTTAATGAACTTGATGAGATATGATTAGATGTTATTCATAGAACTAATATAGTCCAAAAACAAATATCTAGGTGGCATGGTAATTTTGTCAAAGAAATGAAATTTCAGCCTGGTGATTAGGAATTTCTTTTTTATTCAAAATTTAAATATTTTCAATGAAAAATTCAAAATCATTGGCTTGGTCCTTATGAGATTGAAACTATCTTTCATAATGGGCAGTTAGAATATTCAATTGACGAAGAAAAATTACCTTCTTGTAAATGGGCATAGTTATGATAATCATAATAATTAATAAGGGAGAATCATAAGAAATCCCAAGTAATTTGATTTGAAGTTGGTCAAGGAAGATCTTCCTCTCCACTTAGCCTTATTATTTTTTTTCAAAATAATAATAAAAACCAAAAAAAAAATGTAAAAGAATTATATAATTAAACTCAACAATAATAATTGTATAAACATGAAAACCAACATTGTTGGCATGTTTTTACAAAAAATCTAGGTTAAAAACCAAGAGTTCTTGGTAGCTTAGGTTTTCTTTTCCCTATTCTAATTCCATTTCCTCTTTAAGCCTCTTTTCTCTTTCCAAAATTAAAGCTACTACAAAATTGTCAACAATCTGTAACTCTAATATAATTTTGCAGCTGACTTAGCAGATTGCCAACATAGTATATGAAGATTATGGAAAAATCAAATTAAATGAAGGTTGCAATTGGAGCAACCTAACAACCTACAAATGAAAAATCAAAATCAGTAAGACAAAGGATCAAAGTTATTTTTTAAATATTAAGTTATATAATAAAGGTAGAAAATTTGAATTATGAAATAAATGATGGGTAACCATTGCTACTGCCATACAAAATAATGGTTACCCTTAATTATTGTCACACGACTTCGATTTAAAAAAAAAATATCTATGTCTTGTCAACCATGTCGGGAATGAACCTTGATATAATTCGAAATTCACCCTCTCCTCTCCATTCATCATTTCACTTTGTTATGACACACTTCCATTTCACTCAATCCTATTTTATTGCCACAACCACCCTTACCTAAACTCTGTTTCCTAGATTCAATCCAACTCAAATTTCTTCCACTCCTTAACCCTGCCGAAAGCAAAATTATGGAGTGAGATTCTCTAACATGGGGTTAATTGTAATATTAGAGCCAAATGGGTTTAAGTTTCTCGAATGAAAACCCATAGGTCAAACAATTTTTGTAGCAGGCATGGTGCTTGGAATTCATGGAGAACTTCGATGGGGACGAGAAAGAGGTAGCAAAGTCTTTCACTAGGTAATATGATGGCATTAGAGCATATATTGGGGACGTGAAGCTTGTTTTGACAGAGTATTTCATAGAAGAAGCTATTGGATTACCAATAATTAGAGAGAGTTGGTTCAAGAACAAAAAAAATGAAGAAAGAGAATGGAAAAGCTTCCTCAAAAATCTAGGTATGGACATTTCTGTGTTTGAAAAGGGAATACGAGTCACATATTTGAAGAATACATGGAAGAATTTTCTACTGATCATTCAAAATTTTAAAACTTGTGAAGGAATATTCGGTAACATGTTCTTTTATCATGCGTTCTTAATGATGAATTTTCTTGATGAGAATGAAATTAGCCTACCATATTTCATACTTCCTAGCTTGAGAAAGATGACTAGTAATATTCAAAGAATGTTACAATCGATAGATAATTCCCTATACCATCATGGCATAATGAAAATATTGATTGAGGCCCATATGAGAAAGATAGGAGATAATTGGGAATATTTCTTAACTATAAATGATTTTAAGGAAGCGGAAGAAGAAGAGCCTAGTCCTAAGACCAGGAAAAGTAGAAGGAAGCTTCCTATAAAAGATAACTCGCCTCCACAATAAGAGAAACATATATAGGATGATAATCCTCTTGTAGATATGTTAGAGAACCTTAAAAAGAAAAATGTTATAAGAAACATAGCCAACACTAAGGAATAAGTCCATCCAAAAATAAAATAGAGCAAGAGAAAACAAACCAGGGAAAGGTTAAAAAGAAGCCCTTACTACTAAATCACAATCTAAACCATGATCTACCATATGAAGAAGTGCAAGGCTCAATAAAACAATGCATGAACAACCTCGAAAGTCCCTGGAATTTTTCAATTTAGAGGAAGAAGAAATGGAACCTAGAGTTCCATCACCAATAGTTCCATCACCAAACTCCAGTCCAGTTAGGAAATCACCTGAAATAGATCCTGTGCAGCAGGAAATTTATGATTATATAGAGTCTTTGAAAGAAGAGATACATGAAAATTAGTTGCATCATCCTAAAACCAAGAATAAAATTAAGGGATTCATTCTAATATTTCAGTAGAACTACAAATTGAAGACACCCTCAAGCAAGAAATTTATGAATTGGACGTATTGAATAGACATTTGAAGCAAGAGAATGAAATAGTAAAAGAAAAAAGATGAAATCAAAGAACCCAAAATGATAATATCTTCCTAAATCTTGGTTTATGGTATAAGAAAAATAAGAAATTGACAACTAAAAACAAATTTCTTAAGAGGAAGATTATGAGTCTGCAACACACAATTTGGATGAAGAAACTGACGATGGAAGTTACCACTAACAAAGAAAGGAGGACTAACTTGGATGTCCTTTCTCAGGCATCTAAAGAGGCTCAGTAATAGGAAGGGCTCACAAATTTTAAAATTTTTCATGGGTACACGGAATTTCTTCTGCATGGGGGGATGTTGAACCCCAAAATTTCTTCTTTTTGATAACTCTTTTCCATTCCATTCCTCCCCTTTTACCTTGATAACTCCAATTTGGGTATAATTTTACAAGGTTGTTAGCATAGCAACTACATAATAATCTTGTATTTCATAAATATCATTTATATATATTATTTAACTCAATATTTAAATGAGCTACTAAATTACAATGATTCTACATTTGATATATGTTTTTGCAGCTAAGTCCAAGGTTTGATGGGTTGCAGAGCTTTAGTTGAAGAACATGGCATATGGGTAGATGGAAATTAGTTTGTACAATGATTTGTTCCTACTTTCATAGCCTAAATTGATAAAAGTGACACCCTAGAAGCCCGATCAAAGTGAAAGTCAACCATCATAGAAGGAAAACTAGGCAAGCGAGATACAAATTTTTTGCCTTATGATTTGCTGCATTGATAGAAAATCATGAGAAAATCATGATATATTACATTTCAAAGTTAATTATAGGTAATGTAAATTAAATAATATGGCATAATACTCTGAAATATTTAATGCAAGGAGTTTTATAAAAATTCCTCTCGGCATACAAAACATAAACATGGAATTTTATGTTATAAACACTTTGCTTTAGTACAAACTATGTTTCGTTCTATTTCTTTTGTTGTGTGATCATGATGCATGATTAATCATCGCATTATAGTGATACTTTATTCTCGTAGGAGGGTCCCCTCAAGACAATAAGTTTTTCTTTTATTTGCAATTCATATTTTATTATGTGTTTTCTCTAGGATTTTTGTTACTTCATTTAATAGCTTAAGTTTTGATTTTTGAATGTAGATTTTAGATTGTTTTGTAGAAGGTTCATCTAATCACTTTATTTTTAGTGAAGAAAAATCTCTTGTGCACATGGACAAAGTATATATTAGCATGGATTAAAAGCACAACTTTACATTGTACTGTTATAAATAGGATATTCATTTTCAAAGTTAATCTTTCCTTCTATTAAAGTAGATTTATTTATATTGTGAGTTCTGTTCAAGCAAGTGTGATTTTATTTATAAGAAAGAGTGATTTCATTTTAAAGCAAGTGTGTGTAATATTTTATTTCAAGCAAAGTGTGAGTGTGATTTTATTTTTAAGTGTGAAGCAATTCTGAAGTTTATTTCAAGAAGGGTGTGATGTTTCTATTAAGTAAGAGAAATATAATTTATTCCATTTCTATGAGAGATTTATTACTTACATAGCTCTAGATAAACATGTGCATTTTGACATCTCAAATTAACTTAGGAATTGTGTAAGTGACAAAGACTCCTAGCACATATAATGCATATATATTTCATCAGTTTACTAGCAATGGTTGATAATTCATGTAAGTAATTTAAAATCAATTAAATTACCAAAAATTTCCCATCTCCTTCTTATTTCTCAACTCATCCATGAATCTTTGTAACCAAAAAATTTATTTGCTAGCCTTTGTAGCAGCACCATACTATGATTCTATTGTTAAAAGTGGAACAATGTTTTGAAATATTGAAACCCAACAGACAATTGTTCCACCTACAATAACACATACCCTATGGTGCTCTTCCTGTTATCTGTATCATCTACCATATCTACATCAACGTATCCCTGTAGAGCAATTTTGAACAACCAAAGTATAATTCATTATTTTTGGTACCTCTCATATATTTGAGAATCCAGTTCACTACCATCCAATGCTCTTTTCCTAGATTCTTCATATACCTTCTTATAACTCCCACTACATGTGAAATATCAAGCCTTGTGGCAACCATTGCATACATTAAGCTTCCAATTTTTTATGCATATCGAACTTTACACATATAATCCATATTTTCCTGGGTCTTGGGACACATCTCCTTCCTTAGTTTTAAATGGCTAGCCGAAGGTGTATTAACTCGTTTTACATTCTACATATTAAATATTTACAACACATTGTTATGAAACCAGCACACAAAAAGATAGAAAAGATAGATGAACGCCTTAGAAATAAGCCTCTACAAGGTGGCAACCTCCTTTACATTACACAAATGAACAATTCTTGATGATAGAAATGAAAAGACCCTCTTTATATATATAGGAGTCTAAGGGATCATAATATAATCAGAGCTGACATAACAATAATAATGTAAGGGCACAATAATAACAATAGTGGGCTTCTATGGGGCACACTAGTAACAATATGGGCACTACATGGGTACATCAATATAATAAGGGGGTTGTAGTAATAACAATAAGGGGTTACACTAGTAGTATAGGGGTCTAACATGCCCCTCTCCTTCAAAAAGTGTTGTCCTCAATGCTTCAGTAGTTCTTGATGCTTCTGTATAACATTGTTGTCCTCCCATGTGAAATCTTCAGTGGGTAAGTTCTTCCACTTGATGAGATACTCTGAAATTGATCGATTTCACAGTTGTTGGGTTCTTGTTTCTATGACTGCTCCAAGTTTTAATATGATTTTTCCTTCCTCTTTAATTTCCAGTAATACTGTTTGAATTGGGATCTTTTGCAACTTTCGAATAAGTGGCCATACTTCTTATTCCTTCTTCCATTCATCCCTTGCTTCATTTATCCAATTTGGTTGGATAATAGAAATAACACAAAACAATGCTTCCACATCGTCATCCTTTCTTGAGAGTGCATTTGCAGCAAAATTTTGCTTCCATTTTCTGTAGATGATGTCAAAGTCATAACCCAGCATATTTGTGAGAGATGTGTTATGCTATTTTAAAGATAATAGTTGCTATAAAAAGTATGTAAGACTATCATGATCCATTTTTACCTTGAAGTGTCTTCCCATTCGGTAAGGTCGCAATTTCGTAAGTGCATGTAGTATTGCCAACATTTCCTTCTCATAAATAGCTTGCTTGAGATACAGCAGTAAAAATACCCAATCACCTACATCAAAAGATTTTTCACCATGATGTTGATCTACCTATTGTTTCATTTGATTTTGTACCAAAGTGGCACTATCCTTTAAAAGTTGGAGAACTTGTTGTTGATGCTCGATGTGATATTACACTACTTGAACCTTTTTCTTCTTGATATGTCCTTCTATATTTAGAGTTTGAGGAGTGGTAATTCCTTCCAATCCTTTACAAGATATGGTCTGATTCATTTCTTGATGCTCGATGTGATTTTTCACTTCTTGAACATTTTTCTTCTTGATATGTGCTTATGTCTTGATAGTTTGAGGAGTGGTAATTCCAACCAATGAATTGCAAGATATGGTTGGATTCATTTCTTCTTTCTCGATGTTATCTTTCACTTCTTGCACTTTTTTCTTCTTGATATGCCCTTCTATATTGAGAGTTTGAGGAGTGGTAATTCTTGCCAATGCTTTACAAGATATGGTTTGATTCATTTCTTCTTTCTCTGGGGTTGGGTCCTGCCGTATATCCTCTTCCTTTGATGTTTCTTGATCCTTTTCATCCTCCTCTTCATACTCTATGTAAAATAATTTCTTCTCAGCACACTTATGAACTTTAGTGCATTTGCTATCACAATTGTAACAAAGCCCTTTTTCTCTTTTTTCTTCCAATTGTTGTGGTGTAACCCTTGTAGGTTGTGGAAGGCTAGGAGAAACAACACTTCCATCTTTATAGTTTTGAGGGGTAGACTTCCTTGTTGCCATAATTTTACTTTCCACTATGTAACAAAGCCCTTTTACTCTTTCCAATTGTTGTGGTGTTGCTCTAAAGAAGGTGTTTCTCTTTGTATCCTCATAATTTGCTATCACTTCCTCCATGAAAATTGACCACGTAAGAAGTTTTTTATGAGAACAAAGCCCTTTATACCATAAAAATTCATCTGGTTCTAAATATGAAGATACAATACGTACCTTTTGTAACAGTGGTACACCATGTAGATCAAAATATTGCTCCATCTGAAGTATCCAATTTACTAGATCCTTGCCATCAAACTTCCTCATATTGACTTTTCTTGATTTTATGAGCTTGATATTGAAATGACTATAACTCTGTAATTTTGGCTCTTCTAGTTCTAAAATTACGACTTGCAGTAGCCCTCTATGTCCTCTTTCCAATGCCACTAGTTTGATTGAATTTAGATTCTCCAAGAAAGCGTTACGCAAAATCTCCCAAGATGACCTGATTATATATGTTTTTAGAAGAGAGAACTTGTAGGAAGTGCCACGTGTCACTGTTTCGACCTTAGGATCTAAAAAACATACACAGGAACTATAGTCCGTCCTCTTTCTATAACTGCTTACGAAATTTCAATCTGGTGCTCAAAACAAAAGTTATGACTATTTTCCCAAGGTCACCTATTTGGAATGTAATTTGAGAGTATGCAAAAAAGACAACTTCCTCAGATTATATATCCACAAATATACCACAAAAAGCTCTGAATTTGGGACCTACGGTTCAGAATGATTTCAGCCCAAATGTTTTTTTTTGTGTCTGAAACGTCGCAGAAAAAAAGTTATAGCATAAATGCCATGATGACTTGTCTAGAGTAGCGAAACTGTAGAATTCAAAGCTCTGATACCAAACGTTATGAAACCAGCTCACAAAAAGATAGAAAAGATAGATGAATGCCTTAGAAATAAGCCTCTTCAAGGGGGAAACCTCCTTTACGTTACACAAAGGAACAATTCTTGGATGATAGAAATGAAAAGACCTCCTTTCTATATATAGGAGTCTAAGGGATCATAATATAATCAAAGCCGGCATAACAATAATAATGTAAGGGCACAATAGTAACAAATGGGCACTACATGGGTACATCAATATAATAAGGGGGTTGTACTAATAACAATAAGCGGTTACACTAGTATTATAGGGGCCTAACACACATTTTCTATGTACTTACTCTGTGACAATGCTAATTTGTGATTTCTCTTGTCTCTAGTTATTTTCGTACCAAGGATTTGTTTTGCAGCACCCAAGTACTTCATTGCTAATTATTTTTCCAATTTTCCTTTGGGCACATTTATTTCCTACATGTTAGACCTTGCAACAAGAATTTTATCTACATAAAATAGAAATATAATATAACTGCCCTCATTTTGTCTCTTAGGATAAACACAATGATTAGAATGACATCTAGTATAATGTTGCTCAGACATAAACTTGTAAAATTTTAGATAACATTTCCTTGGAGCCTGGTTTAGGCCATACAAGCTCTTCTTCAACCTACACATTAACTTCTCCTTCCCTTCGACCTCATACCCTTGTGGTTGTTACATATATATTTCTTCCTCTAAATCCCCATGGAGCAAGGTTGTCTTTTAATCGAGCTGCTGAACATGAAATTTTTTGTTGCCACTTGACTTAAAGTAGTTCTAATTGAAGTCATTTTAACAATAGGAGAAAAAGTTTCAGTGCAATTTATAAATTTATTTTGTGGAAACCCCTTCACCACAAGTATATCCGTATACCTCTATTTTCCTCCTCCTTCTTCCTTCAACCCATAAACACATTTATTATGCAATGCTTTTTTACCTGTAGGCAACTTGACTAAGTCTCAAGCCTGGTTATGTATCAATGACTCCATATCTTATTACATGGATTTATCCCATTTATTCCTAGTTTCAATCTACATTTCTTCTTCATATCTTTCTGTTTCATGAGGATCAGTTAGCAATACATAATATAATGAAGGAGAGTATCATTCAGGGGGTCGACTTATCCTGATAGATCTTCTAACAACACTTTCAATTGTTTGAGGTGCATGTTTTTGTTATGGTTTCTATTTTTTCTATGGATGTTGATCATCATGATTTTAGGCACCTTTACCTTTCATGTGATCTCATCAAACACTACATATTCCTTGTTTTCCATTCTCTATTTATTTTCCTATATCTGATCCTTATACAAGAGTTTTTCATTGAATATGACATCTCTTCTCTTAATTATTTGATGATTTTCATAATAATATAAGCGATAATGAAAATCGTTAACACCATATCAAATAAAGGTACATTTATTTGATTTTTACTAAATCTTTGTTCTATTTTCTTTATTAATGTACACAATGTTAGCTACCTATACCAATAGGTTTCATTTTTCATGATTGGGAGGGGAAGTGCCAATATGATCTACTTTGGTGATACAAAGATCTCATATTCTTGTGAAAGAAATATACTTACATTTAGTTGATGCTGCCCTACTTCTGAATTGGTGATCCAACAGCCTAAGCTGGGTCATGCCATGTTTCAATTTTTGTTCTAGATTAGAGAAAGAAATCTTTCCAAATAGTTCAATCTTGGCAGGTAAAGTAGATAGGTAGAGAATGAAGGTTCCCAACTGCTTAATCTAGGGCCTTGGAAGCAATAAGGGTAGTTTTATATAGAAAATCAAAAGAAAAAGCCAAAAGAAAAGAAAAGGCACAGAAGGGTTTGCAAGTCTAAGTGCACCCTCCTTGGAGTAACAAAAAATACTAGGCAATAGAGTGGTTAGGTAGATGGGGTTCCAAAAAGCATGGTTTATGGCATTTCACTAGCCTAAGCAAAGGTAAAAACATGGTGCCAGTGCAGATTTCATATTTCAGCAATCTTACAGCAACTTAATGAAGCATGTCTAACTTCTAGATTACCCCCCATCACATTCATGGCTAACATCCCTATTCCACCTATGTTCATGAAAGAAGTCAACGTCTTTTGTTGGTTCTTGCTTCTTTAAGAGCCACATTTCTTGTGTAAAAATTCTTTTCATTTTGATCTACTTCCTAAAAACTAAGTTGATTTCATATAACAGCTTAGTATTTTACCCCCCTCATCCACCTTTTTTCACTCATATTAACTACTAATCTATCACTATTTAACTCCTTATACCCCCTATTCCCCCTATTACTATGTAAATTTGGCAAAAAACCCAAAATATCTATATATCCCCTTCCCCGAGCATTATAGCTCTATGTATCGTTTTGAATGTTTTCAAATGCTAAAACATTGAGCGCGACCCAAAGAGCGCTGGAAAATTAATCTTGGGATTAATCCGGAATTTGCTTGGATTAATAACCTAAACCCTCTTTGTAAATAAACCTGTGTAAAATCCCATTTTAACACGTAACTCTGCAAAAAACCATAAAAACCCACTTTTTATAATGTTCCACTGGGCACACATTTCAAAAAATCATAATATTTTATTTTCCCTGCATTCTGTATTGTCCTTGCATCTCATCAACCCGTCAACCATCGGATCTGGGCTTTCCCATCCGACGGCCCACATTCATATCGAACGGGCCCCGATCACCGAACCTTACCGCCCGAGAAACTGTTAGAGGGTGACGTCAGGTCTCTACCACGCGTCACCCCCATATTTTCTCGGGCCACCCTCTGACAATACCATGACCCTATCCAGAGTGGTCCGAGAAAAACCACTTACCGCTTGTGCTTTACCACCTGCCCACATCACTGCTACGTCACGCCCACGTCAGTTCGACTCGGCGCCCTGTCAGCACCCCCGCCCGCCAGCGCTCCGACATGTCCGCCACCTATGCAATCCCCGTGGACCACACACAGGCTGCCAGGTCACTCGATGACATCATACTGACGTCACCCGACCCTGACCCCACCTGATGATGTCATGCTGACGTCATCCAAAAAAAGCGCCAATAACCCAAAAAGTCCATATTTTAGCCAAAATTCGTGTTTTTTGTCACTTTTGCCAAAATGACTGTTGCTCACCTCTGCATGCAAATTATGACCATCCGTCGCCAACCTATAGAAATTGACCTGAAGACCATTGGTGCCTTCAACCCACCTGTATTTGTGACCATTGCCGGTAATTCACCAGGTATTTATCCAAAGCATCCCCTCCGTGCTTGGTTGTGTCCATAATTCTCCAAAACTGAATTAAAAAGAGTGAGGAACCTTGTATTTACCAGAAAATCCTCGGTGACCAGCATTTGTTTTCATTTGTAAGGTCGAAATTCACCTGCTGAGCCCACATTTAGTCACATTTTTCCTAAATTCACAGTCAGTCCGCGCATTCGTGGACTTAAAACCTGAGCTGCACTAATTCACTAGGAAAACAGTGCTACTAGTCCCTGCATTTTCTCAATTAACTCTCTTTTGAATATTTTACACTATTATCACCACAGTTTACCCCATTTTCCCTTACAATTTGCCTTACTTTTGCAAAAATACCCCTTTGTGTTGTTCTGCCCACTGAAACTAGTTCTAGTACAAGTCATAAGTACTACTTAACCATGGAAACACCAGTAGCCCTGAATATTCAACCTCTGAATGCCCCACACAGAGAGCTAGAGTGGAAGGCCCTAGGTGATAGAGATTACCAGATGCTAGACTCCACTGCCATGACCTCCAAATTCAATATTCACCTGTTGAATGAGTTAAAAGCCCAATATCTCAGTGGATGCTGATATCTTAGGGATTTGGGACTCCAACCTACCCATTTACAATCTCCCTCAAGTCAATGTCTTCCCAGACTTGATAAATCAATGTCGTTCCATCTATGATCCATATCAAAGAGCTGTTCTCAGCCCCTCAGGCTCAGTATCATTCCATATCACCCCTGAGGCCATTAATGAGATGCTACACTTTCACACTGCAAAGCCCCTAACTCCTATCTCCATCAATGACTTGCTAAATAAAGGGGGTAAGCTGTCCAGTGGTCAGATCATCAAGATTAATCAGTTATTTGTTCAGCCAAAATTTGAAGCTGTGGGAACCCCTCCTATATGATATCAATATCTCAATGAGCTGGGAAAAATGCTTGTGGATTTGATCAGTTACATCCTGGGTTATGGGTCACATGAGGATGTTGATGAAACCATTATGGCCATGCTGTCCATATCCTCCCCTGGAATGCCTCCTGCTGTGCACTATGATTTTGCTACATACATTGCCAATAAGATTCATGAACAATTGATGAATCTAGAAAGGGAAAAGGTGTTTAAATACACTAGGTACATCTATCACCTGTTCTTATTTTATCAGCCCGATGCTTTCCCTATTCCTCTCAAGAAGCTAAATGCCCAGGGAAACCCAAGGTCTCTAGTGTTTTGGTCTTCAGTCTTTCATCATATATCTTTTTCACCTTACACCTACTGTGAATTCATAGACCTTTTTATCCATCCAGCTATGACCTTGTTATTGGGTGTCCCTCCTCCCAGATTGAAAGATGAGATGCAAAAGATTCTTCACCTCTGAAAGGCCTACAACATTGGTGATTGGTACTTTTACCAACACCATACAGTAATCAGAATATATGGCTATGAGTTGAACCCTTATAGGTTGCCAAGATATGTCCCTATGAGACTTTTTGCCTTAGAGTATTTTAGGCAGTTTGGAAATGCAGACTTTGTCCATTTCCAGAGTAAAAACAAGAAGGTGCAACTAAAAGTAAGGAACCAGCTAGGCC